>CM053791.1:832219788-832234788 GCA_028749045.1 Cupressus sempervirens
TAGAAGCTCTGATACTGAGAAAAGAATGTTGACAAAGAGGACTCATCACCAGTCCAAATACCAACAGCATCATCAATGAACCTTTTGTAGAACATAAGACAGGAGCAATCAAACTGAGAGAAGAGACGCTTTTCCAAATGGCAAAGGAAAAGACAGGCGTAGACAACTGCGAAATTGCTGCCCATAGCAGTACCCCGGAGTTGTTTATAAAAAACACCATCGAACTCAACATAGTGTTCACGGAGAACAAGTTCAGCAAGCTCCAAGATCAGATCAATCAACCTCAGATTAAGATTATGAGTATGGAAATACTCAACAACCATCTCCCGAAGAGCATAGAGGCCCTCAGTGGTAGGGATGCTCGGATAAAGAGACTCCACATCAAAGGTAAACAAGATGCAAGAAGAAGGAAAAGCCTTGCGATCAAGTTCACGAAGAAGACTGAGAGAATCAGGAAGATGAGGCTGCTGTTGTAGGAGAATCGGAAACAAAAGAACATGAAGAAGCTTCGAGGCTGGTTCCAACATATAACCTGTATAGCTGCAAATCGGTCTACCCACCAGAATAGGCTTATGAAGCTTAGGCAGGAGATAAAAAGCACAGGCTTTAGCTGAAGAACAAGGATTCTTCAAAAGGAAGCAACGAACAGGTTTGAGGAAGAACAGAAACTTATCAATGATAAAAGAGAGTCTGCTCCAAATCAGCTTCCAAGGAACACAATCAACACGAAGATAAACCAGGGGGTCCGAAAGTTGGCGAAGACCTTCATATTTGTACCAAGAAGAATTGAGGACAACAAGGCCGAGATTAAAAATTAACAATTAACAATTAACAATTAACAATTAACAATTAACAATTAACAATTAACAATTAACAATTAACAATTAACAATTAACAATTAACAATTAACAATTAACAATTAACAATTAACAATTAACAATTAACAATTAACAATTAACAATTAACAATTAACAATTAACAATTAACAATTAACAATTAACAATTAACAATTAACAATTAACAATTAACAATTAACAATTAAAAATTAACAATTAACAATTAAAAATTAACAATTAACAATTAACATGAGTATCACTTGCAGCACCAGATTAATCCAGAAATAAGCAAGAATATTTTATAGAAAAGATTGTCCAGACATGTTTCTGGGGAATTTCACCCCGTCATCAGTGGACGTATAATAAAATATTACAATAAGATGGTTTAAATAGAAGTGAGGGGACTCCTCAACTTCCACGAAAAACGAACCATCATGCTTAAAATTAATCAATCAATTAATTAAATAATTAATTAATCAATCAATTAATTAAAGTCACTGAATGGAAGGAAAAGAAACCCAAAAAGATAGGTGTGTGCGGGTTCTTTATTGGCAAAAGCCATACAAAGTTCAGGGTTTAGGGTTTAGGGTTTAGGGTTTAGGGTTTAGGGTTTAGGGTTTAGGGATTAGGGTTTAGGGTTTAGGGTTTAGGGTTTAGGGTTTAGGGAATTAAAAATTAACAATTAACAATTAACAATTAACAATTAACAATTAACAATTAACATGAGTATCACTTGCAGCACCAGATTAATCCAGAAATAAGCAAGAATATTTTATAGAAAAGATTGTCCAGACATGTTTCTGGGGAATTTCACCCCGTCATCAGTGGACGTATAATAAAATATTACAATAAGATGGTTTAAATAGAAGTGAGGGGACTCCTCAACTTCCACGAAAAACGAACCATCATGCTTAAAATTAATCAATCAATTAATTAAATAATTAATTAATCAATCAATTAATTAAAGTCACTGAATGGAAGGAAAAGAAACCCAAAAAGATAGGTGTGTGCGGGTTCTTTATTGGCAAAAGCCATACAAAGTTCAGGGTTTAGGGAAACCCCCGTATTCGTTTGAAAGACTAGGTACGAGGGGACCCAACTCCCGAGAAGCAGGAGGCACACAATCCAACCAAGAAGTGACGGCGAGCAACATTGCAACCCACGGGCACGGAGACCACCAAAGAGGCGAAAAACCAGAACGACCAAGCGAAACCGGAAACCGCCAAGAAGATGAAAAACCGCCAAGAAAGCCCACGGGGGCTGGGAAGAAGCACCGACGACCAAGAGCCAAGGTAAGATCAACGAACCAGGCGCAGAAAAGCGGATCCAAAATGGAATCCGCAGGAGGCAGCGACCTGCAAATGGCAGAGAAGCGGCGTCCAAGAGGGGCACAAAGACCCGAATCCGCGGCAAGGTAGTTGACAGGCTGAAGAAGAAGCGGCGCGAGGCAGGGATCCGAAAGGGGGCACAAGGTGCCAGCGTGCAAAACGCACGCGAAGCCGGCGGCACAAAGTGCCGAGAACGCTGCAACAGCAGCAAAGCGGCCGCAAAGCCCAAAGGGCAAACGGTGACGCCCGGCACGGATCGACCCACCAAAAAACCCCAGCAGCAATGCAAATCGCAGAGAAGGACGACAAAAATTATGCCGAAACCGCAAGCCGTCCAAACACCCGAAGCCGAAAGCCATCAACAGCAAAACACCAAAACGGAAACCCAAAATGGAAACCCGAAAAGGAGATGCCGAAAGCACGGACAGCAAAGCTTCAGGAAACTGGAAGAAATCTGATGGCAGCGTGAAGATAAAACTTTAGGTAATTAAAAATTAACATGAGTATCACTTGCAGCACCAGATTAATCCAGAAATAAGCAAGAATATTTTATAGAAAAGATTGTCCAGACATGTTTCTGGGGAATTTCACCCCGTCATCAGTGGACGTATAATAAAATATTACAATAAGATGGTTTAAATAGAAGTGAGGGGACTCCTCAACTTCCACGAAAAACGAACCATCATGCTTAAAATTAATCAATCAATTAATTAAATAATTAATTAATCAATCAATTAATTAAAGTCACTGAATGGAAGGAAAAGAAACCCAAAAAGATAGGTGTGTGCGGGTTCTTTATTGGCAAAAGCCATACAAAGTTTAGGGTTTAGGGTTTAGGGTTTAGGGTTTAGGGTTTAGGGTTTAGGGTTTAGGGTTTAGGGTTAAAAATTAACAATTAACAATTAACAATTAACAATTAACAATTAACATGAGTATCACTTGCAGCACCAGATTAATCCAGAAATAAGCAAGAATATTTTATAGATTTAACATTTAACATTTAACATTTAACATTTAACATTTAACATTTAACATTTAACATTTAACATTTAACATTTAACATTTAAAATTTAACATTTAACATTTAACATTTAACAAAAGTATCACTTGCAGCATCAGAAAGATCCAGAAATAAGCAAGAACAAATTTTATTGAAATTATTGAAAAGATGTCCAGACATGTTTCTGGGGAATTTCACCCCATCATCAGTGGACTTACAATAAAAGATACAATAAAACGGTTTAAATAGAAGTGAGGGGACTTCTCAACTTCCAAGAAAACCAATAGTCATGCTTATAAAATTAATCAATTAATCAATTAATTAAAAAGATTAATTAATCAATCAATCAATTAATTAAAACATCACTTATGGAGAGGAGAAAAGACCAAAAATAGTCGTGCGGGTACTTTTTGGCAAAAAGCCATGAATGTATAGGGTTTAGGGAAGCCCTCGTGTTCGCTACATAGTAGCTACGTACGAGGGGACCCAACTCCCACGAAGTAGGAGGCACAAATCCAATCCATAGTGAAGGCGACCAAGAGCAACCACGAGCATGGAAACCACCAAGGCAGCAAAACCGGGACCAAAACCGGGAAACCGGAAACCACCGAAAGGAAGCGGAAACCACCAAAAACGCCTGTGGGGGCCGGGAGAGGAAACACCGAGCGCCAAAAACGCGGAGGTCGACGAAGAGGGCAGGGGCCAAACACGAACCAGTTGCAGAGAAGAGGATCGCCAAGGGGGATCCAAGGAGGCGGCGTCCTGCGACAGCAGAGAGGCGGCGTCCGAAGGGGCAACAAAGCCCAGAACTGCAGCATGGAGCAGAAGAACCCCCGGCCGAAAACGCAAACCCGCGACAAAGGAGGCCACGGCATCGCCAGTAGGGATCCAAGGCGGCACGGGGTGCAAAATGCATCCAGTGCCAAGGGGCACAAAGTGCCAAAAAGCTGCAAAAAAGCAGCAGAGCGGCCGCAAAGCCCTAAAGGGCATAAAAACCGGCAGCCCGGGCCTTCGCCGAAACCAGAGGAAGGCGAAGGAAAGAGGATCGACCCACAAAAATCCGGCACCAGCGAAGATCGCAAAGGGGGACAGCAAGGGTGGAACCAACCACGAACCATCCGCCAAGACCTGAAGCAAAAAAAGCCATCAACAGCGAAGCACCAGGACAGAAAAGTGAACTGGAGAAGCCATTAAACACCGATAGCAAAGCCTCAGGAAAACTGGAAAAATCTGACGGCAGCGTGAAGAAGGAACTTTAGGATTTAAAATTTAACAAAAGTATCACTTGCAGCATCAGAAAGATCCAGAAATAAGCAAGAACAAATTTTATTGAAATTATTGAAAAGATGTCCAGACATGTTTCTGGGGAATTTCACCCCATCATCAGTGGACTTACAATAAAAGATACAATAAAACGGTTTAAATAGAAGTGAGGGGACTTCTCAACTTCCAAGAAAACCAATAGTCATGCTTATAAAATTAATCAATTAATCAATTAATTAAAAAGATTAATTAATCAATCAATCAATTAATTAAAACATCACTTATGGAGAGGAGAAAAGACCAAAAATAGTCGTGCGGGTACTTTTTGGCAAAAAGCCATGAATGTATAGGGTTTAGGGTTTAGGGTTTGGGGTTTGGGGTTTGGGGTTTGGGGTTTGGGGTTTGGGGTTTGGGGTTTGGGGTTTGGGGTTTAGGGTTTAGGGTTTAGGGTTTTAGGGTTTTAGGGTTTAGGGTTTAGGGTTTAGGGTTTAGGGTTTAGGGTTTAAAATTTAAAATTTAAAATTTAAAATTTAAAATTTAAAATTTAAAATTTAACAGGGTTTAGGGTTTAGGGTTTGGGGTTTGGGGTTTGGGGTTTGGGGTTTGGGGTTTGGGGTTTAGGGTTTAGGGTTTAAAATTTAACATTTAACATTTAACATTTAACATTTAACATTTAACATTTAACAAAAGTATCACTTGCAGCATCAGAAAGATCCAGAAATAAGCAAGAACAAATTTTATTGAAATTATTGAAAAGATGTCCAGACATGTTTCTGGGGAATTTCACCCCATCATCAGTGGACTTACAATAAAAGATACAATAAAACGGTTTAAATAGAAGTGAGGGGACTTCTCAACTTCCAAGAAAACCAACAGTCATGCTTATAAAATTAATCAATTAATCAATTAATTAAAAAAATTAATTAATCAATCAATCAATTAATTAAAATTAATCAATTAATCAATTAATTAAAAAGATTAATTAATCAATCAATCAATTAATTAAAACATCACTTATGGAGAGGAGAAAAGACCAAAAATAGTCGTGCGGGTACTTTTTGGCAAAAAGCCATGAATGTATAGGGTTTAGGGTTTAAAATTTAACATTTAACATTTAAAATTTAACATTTAAAATTTAAAATTTAACATTTAAAATTTAAAATTTAAAATTTAACATTTAAAATTTAACATTTAACATTTAACATTTAAAATTTAAAATTTAACATTTAAAATTTAAAATTTAACATTTAAAATTTAACATTTAAAATTTAACATTTAAAATTTAACATTTAAAATTTAACATTTAAAATTTAACATTTAAAATTTAAAATTTAACATTTAAAATTTAACATTTAAAATTTAACATTTAAAATTTAAAATTTAACATTTAAAATTTAAAATTTAAAATTTAATTAAAAAGTTAATTAAAAAGTTAATTAAAAAGTTAATTAAAAAGTTAATTAAAAAGTTAATTAAAAAGTTAATTAAAAAGTTAATTAAAAAGTTAATTAAAAAGTTAATTAAAAAGTTAATTAAAAAGTTAATTAAAAAGTTAATTAAAAAGTTAATTAAAAAGTTAATTAAAAAGTTAATTAAAAAGTTAATTAAAAAGTTAATTAAAAATTAATTAAAAAGTTAATTAAAAAGTTAATTAAAAAGTTAATTAAAAAGTTAATTAAAAAGTTAATTAAAAAGTTAATTAAAAAGTTAATTAAAAAGTTAATTAAAAAGTTAATTAAAAAAGTTAATTAAAAAGTTAATTAAAAAGTTAATTAAAAAGAAATTAAAAAGTTAATTAAAAAGTTAATTAAAAAGTTAATTAAAAAGTTAATTAAAAAGTTAATTAAAAAGTTAATTAAAAAGTTAATTAAAAAGTTAATTAAAAAGTTAATTAAAAAGTTAATTAAAAAGTTAATTAAAAAGTTAATTAAAAAGTTAATTAAAAATTAATTAAAAAGTTAATTAAAAATTAATTAAAAAGTTAATTAAAAATTAATTAAAAAGTTAATTAAAAAGTTAATTAAAAGTTAATTAAAAAGTTAATTAAAAAGTTAATTAAAAAGTTAATTAAAAATTAATTAAAAAGAATTTATCACTGGCAGCACAGAAGAGGATCCAGAAGAAAGTATGAAAGTAAAATGAATTTTATTGATAAAATTGTCCAGACATGTTTCGAGGGAGTTTCACCCTCTCATCAGTGGACTTGTTACAATAAAATGAACAATTCGAGGTTTAAATAGAAGTGAAGCAATAACCGCTTCAACTTCCAAGAAAAACCAACAGTCATACAAATCACTTAAGTGAATAAAAAATTAAATACCAAAATAATGGCATTTAATAATGTGCGGGAACTTAAAAAAGTTTAGGGTTTAGGGTTTAGGGTTTAGGGTTTTAGGGTTTAGGGTTTAGGGTTTAGGGTTTAGGGTTTTAGGGTTTAGGGTTTAGGGTTTAGGGTTTAGGGTGTTAAAAAATTTAGAGTGTTAAAAAATTTAGAGTGTTAAAAAATTTTAGAGTGTTAAAAAATTTAGAGTGTTAAAAAATTTTAGAGTGTTAAAAAATTTAGAGTGTTAAAAAATTTAGAGTGTTAAAAAATTTTAGAGTGTTAAAAAATTTAGAGTGTTAAAAAATTTTAGAGTGTTAAAAAATTTAGAGTGTTAAAAAATTTTAGAGTGTTAAAAAATTTAGAGTGTTAAAAAATTTTAGAGTGTTAAAAAATTTAGAGTGTTAAAAAATTTTAGAGTGTTAAAAAATTTAGAGTGTTAAAAAATTTAGAGTGTTAAAAATTTTAGAGTGTTAAAAAATTTTAGAGTGTTAAAAAATTTAGAGTGTTAAAAAATTTAGAGTGTTAAAAAATTTTAGAGTGTTAAAAAATTTAGAGTGTTAAAAAATTTAGAGTGTTAAAAAATTTTAGAGTGTTAAAAAATTTAGAGTGTTAAAAAATTTAGAGTGTTAAAAAATTTTAGAGTGTTAAAAAATTTAGAGTGTTAAAAAATTTTAGAGTGTTAAAAAATTTAGAGTGTTAAAAAATTTAGAGTGTTAAAAAATTTTAGAGTGTTAAAAAATTTAGAGTGTTAAAAAATTTTAAGAGTGTTAAAAAATTTAGAGTGTTAAAAAATTTAGAGTGTTAAAAAATTTAGAGTGTTAAAAAATTTTAGAGTGTTAAAAAATTTAGAGTGTTAAAAAATTTAGAGTGTTAAAAAATTTTAGAGTGTTAAAAAATTTTAGAGTGTTAAAAAATTTAGAGTGTTAAAAAATTTAGAGTGTTAAAAAATTTTAGAGTGTTAAAAAATTTAGAGTGTTAAAAAATTTTGAGTGTTAAAAAATTTTAGAGTGTTAAAAAATTTTAGAGTGTTAAAAAATTTTAGAGTGTTAAAAAATTTAGAGTGTTAAAAAATTTTAGAGTGTTAAAAAATTTAGAGTGTTAAAAAATTTAGAGTGTTAAAAAATTTTAGAGTGTTAAAAAATTTAGAGTGTTAAAAAATTTAGAGTGTTAAAAAATTTAGAGTGTTAAAAAATTTAGAGTGTTAAAAAATTTAGAGTGTTAAAAAATTTTAGAGTGTTAAAAAATTTAGAGTGTTAAAAAATTTAGAGTGTTAAAAAATTTTAGAGTGTTAAAAAATTTTAGAGTGTTAAAAAATTTAGAGTGTTAAAAAATTTTAGAGTGTTAAAAAATTTAGAGTGTTAAAAAATTTTAGAGTGTTAAAAAATTTTAGAGTGTTAAAAAATTTAGAGTGTTAAAAAATTTAGAGTGTTAAAAAATTTTAGAGTGTTAAAAAATTTAGAGTGTTAAAAAATTTTAGAGTGTTAAAAAATTTAGAGTGTTAAAAAATTTTAGAGTGTTAAAAAATTTTAGAGTGTTAAAAATTTTAGAGTGTTAAAAAATTTTAGAGTGTTAAAAAATTTAGAGTGTTAAAAAATTTAGAGTGTTAAAAAATTTAGAGTGTTAAAAAATTTTAGAGTGTTAAAAAATTTAGAGTGTTAAAAAATTTAGAGTGTTAAAAAATTTTAGAGTGTTAAAAAATTTTAGAGTGTTAAAAAATTTAGAGTGTTAAAAAATTTTAGAGTGTTAAAAAATTTTAGAGTGTTAAAAATTTTAGAGTGTTAAAAAATTTTAGAGTGTTAAAAAATTTAGAGTGTTAAAAAATTTAGAGTGTTAAAAAATTTAGAGTGTTAAAAAATTTTAGAGTGTTAAAAAATTTAGAGTGTTAAAAAATTTAGAGTGTTAAAAAATTTTAGAGTGTTAAAAAATTTAGAGTGTTAAAAAATTTAGAGTGTTAAAAAATTTTAGAGTGTTAAAAAATTTTAGAGTGTTAAAAAATTTAGAGTGTTAAAAAATTTAGAGTGTTAAAAAATTTTAGAGTGTTAAAAAATTTAGAGTGTTAAAAAATTTAGAGTGTTAAAAAATTTTAGAGTGTTAAAAAATTTAATAGATCACTTGCAGCTCCGAAAGAATTAAAAACTGATAGAAAGGAGTAATCCAGAAAGAAATAAAATCCACAATTTAACATTTAACATTTAACATTTAACATTTAACATTTAAAATTTAACATTTAACATTTAAAATTTAACATTTAACATTTAACATTTAACATTTAACATTTAACATTTAACATTTAACATTTAAAATTTAACATTTAACATTTAAAATTTAACATTTAACATTTAAAATTTAACATTTAACATTTAACATTTAACATTTAACATTTAACATTTAACATTTAACATTTAACATTTAACATTTAACATTTAACATTTAACATTTAACATTTAACATTTAAAATTTAACATTTAACATTTAACATTTAAAATTTAACATTTAACATTTAACATTTAACATTTAACATTTAACATTTAACATTTAAAATTTAACATTTAACATTTAACATTTAACATTTAAAATTTAACATTTAAAATTTAACATTTAACATTTAACATTTAAAATTTAACATTTAACATTTAACATTTAACATTTAACATTTAACATTTAACATTTAACATTTAAAATTTAACAAAAGTATCACTTGCAGCATCAGAAAGATCCAGAAATAAGCAAGAACAAATTTTATTGAAATTATTGAAAAGATGTCCAGACATGTTTCTGGGGAATTTCACCCCATCATCAGTGGACTTACAATAAAAGATACAATAAAACGGTTTAAATAGAAGTGAGGTGACTTCTCAACTTCCAAGAAAACCAACAGTCATGCTTATAAAATTAATCAATTAATCAATTAATTAAAAAGATTAATTAATCAATCAATCAATTAATTAAAACATCACTTATGGAGAGGAGAAAAGACCAAAAATAGTCGTGCGGGTACTTTTTGGCAAAAAGCCATGAATGTATAGGGTTTAGGGAAGCCCTCGTGTTCGCTACATAGTAGCTAGGTACGAGGGGACCCAACTCCCATGAAGTAGGAGGCACAAATCCAATCCATAGTGAAGGCGACCAAGAGCAACCACGAGCATGGAAACCACCAAGGCAGCAAAACCGGGACCAAAATCGGAAAACCGGAAACCACCGAAAGGAAGCGGAAACCACCAAAAACGCCCATGGGGGCCGGGAGAGGAAACACCGAGCGCCAAAAACGCGGAGGTCGACGAAGAGGGCAGGGGCCAAACACGAACCAGTTGCAGAGAAGAGGATCGCCAAGGGGGATCCAAGGAGGCGGCATCCTGCGACAGCAGAGAGGCGGCGTCCGAAGGGGCAACAAAGCCCAAAACTGCAGCATGGAGCAGAAGAACCCCCGGCCGAAAACGCAAACCCGCGACAAAGGAGGCCACGACATCGCCAGTAGGGATCCAAGGTGGCACGGGGTGCAAAATGCATCCAGTGCCAAGGGGCACAAAGTGCCAAAAAGCTGCAAAAAAGCAGCAGAGCGGCCGCAAAGCCCTAAAGGGCATAAAAAACGGCAGCCCGGGCCTTCGCCGAAACCAGAGGAAGGCGAAGGAAAGAGGATCGACCCACAAAAATCCGGCACCAGCGAAGATCGCAAAGGGGGACAGCAAGGGTGGAACCAACCACGAACCATCCGCCAAGACCCGAAGCAAAAAAAGCCATCAACAGCGAAGCACCAGGACAGAAAAGTGAACTGGAGAAGCCATTAAACACCGATAGCAAAGCCTCAGGAAAACTGGAAAAATCTGACGGCAGCGTGAAGAAGGAACTTTAGGATTTAAAATTTAACAAAAGTATCACTTGCAGCATCAGAAAGATCCAGAAATAAGCAAGAACAAATTTTATTGAAATTATTGAAAAGATGTCCAGACATGTTTCTGGGGAATTTCACCCCATCATCAGTGGACTTACAATAAAAGATACAATAAAACGGTTTAAATAGAAGTGAGGTGACTTCTCAACTTCCAAGAAAACCAACAGTCATGCTTATAAAATTAATCAATTAATCAATTAATTAAAAAGATTAATTAATCAATCAATCAATTAATTAAAACATCACTTATGGAGAGGAGAAAAGACCAAAAATAGTCGTGCGGGTACTTTTTGGCAAAAAGCCATGAATGTTTAGGGTTTAGAGTTTAGGGTTTAGGGTTTAGGGTTTAGGGTTTAGGGTTTAGGGAAGCCCTCGTGTTCGCTACATAGTAGCTAGGTACGAGGGGACCCAACTCCCATGAAGTAGGAGGCACAAATCCAATCCATAGTGAAGGCGACCAAGAGCAACCACGAGCATGGAAACCACCAAGGCAGCAAAACCGGGACCAAAACCGGAAAACCGGAAACCACCGAAAGGAAGCGGAAACCACCAAAAACGCCCATGGGGGCCGGGAGAGGAAACACCGAGCGCCAAAAACGCGGAGGTCGACGAAGAGGGCAGGGGCCAAACACGAACCAGTTGCAGAGAAGAGGATCGCCAAGGGGGATCCAAGGAGGCGGCATCCTGCGACAGCAGAGAGGCGGCGTCCGAAGGGGCAACAAAGCCCAAAACTGCAGCATGGAGCAGAAGAACCCCCGGCCGAAAACGCAAACCCGCGACAAAGGAGGCCACGACATCACCAGTAGGGATCCAAGGTGGCACGGGGTGCAAAATGCATCCAGTGCCAAGGGGCACAAAGTGCCAAAAAGCTGCAAAAAAGCAGCAGAGCGGCCGCAAAGCCCTAAAGGGCATAAAAAACGGCAGCCCGGGCCTTCGCCGAAACCAGAGGAAGGCGAAGGAAAGAGGATCGACCCACAAAAATCCGGCACCAGCGAAGATCGCAAAGGGGGACAGCAAGGGTGGAACCAACCACGAACCATCCGCCAAGACCCGAAGCAAAAAAAGCCATCAACAGCGAAGCACCAGGACAGAAAAGTGAACTGGAGAAGCCATTAAACACCGATAGCAAAGCCTCAGGAAAACTGGAAAAATCTGACGGCAGCGTGAAGAAGGAACTTTAGGATTTAAAATTTAACAAAAGTATCACTTGCAGCATCAGAAAGATCCAGAAATAAGCAAGAACAAATTTTATTGAAATTATTGAAAAGATGTCCAGACATGTTTCTGGGGAATTTCACCCCATCATCAGTGGACTTACAATAAAAGATACAATAAAACGGTTTAAATAGAAGTGAGGTGACTTCTCAACTTCCAAGAAAACCAACAGTCATGCTTATAAAATTAATCAATTAATCAATTAATTAAAAAGATTAATTAATCAATCAATCAATTAATTAAAACATCACTTATGGAGAGGAGAAAAGACCAAAAATAGTCGTGCGGGTACTTTTTGGCAAAAAGCCATGAATGTTTAGGGTTTAGGGTTTAGGGTTTAGGGTTTAGGGTTTAGGGTTTAGGGTTTAAAATTTAACATTTAACATTTAACATTTAACATTTAACATTTAACATTTAACATTTAAAATTTAACATTTAAAATTTAACATTTAACATTTAACATTTAACATTTAACATTTAACATTTAACATTTAAAATTTAACATTTAACATTTAACATTTAAAATTTAACATTTAAAATTTAACATTTAACATTTAACATTTAACATTTAACAAAAGTATCACTTGCAGCATCAGAAAGATCCAGAAATAAGCAAGAACAAATTTTATTGAAATTATTGAAAAGATGTCCAGACATGTTTCTGGGGAATTTCACCCCATCATCAGTGGACTTACAATAAAAGATACAATAAAACGGTTTAAATAGAAGTGAGGTGACTTCTCAACTTCCAAGAAAACCAACAGTCATGCTTATAAAATTAATCAATTAATCAATTAATTAAAAAGATTAATTAATCAATCAATCAATTAATTAAAACATCACTTATGGAGAGGAGAAAAGACCAAAAATAGTCGTGCGGGTACTTTTTGGCAAAAAGCCATGAATGTATAGGGTTTAGGGAAGCCCTCGTGTTCGCTACATAGTAGCTAGGTACGAGGGGACCCAACTCCCATGAAGTAGGAGGCACAAATCCAATCCATAGTGAAGGCGACCAAGAGCAACCACGAGCATGGAAACCACCAAGGCAGCAAAACCGGGACCAAAACCGGAAAACCGGAAACCACCGAAAGGAAGCGGAAACCACCAAAAACGCCCATGGGGGCCGGGAGAGGAAACACCGAGCGCCAAAAACGCGGAGGTCGACGAAGAGGGCAGGGGCCAAACACGAACCAGTTGCAGAGAAGAGGATCGCCAAGGGGGATCCAAGGAGGCGGCATCCTGCGACAGCAGAGAGGCGGCGTCCGAAGGGGCAACAAAGCCCAAAACTGCAGCATGGAGCAGAAGAACCCCCGGCCGAAAACGCAAACCCGCGACAAAGGAGGCCACGACATCGCCAGTAGGGATCCAAGGTGGCACGGGGTGCAAAATGCATCCAGTGCCAAGGGGTACAAAGTGCCAAAAAGCTGCAAAAAAGCAGCAGAGCGGCCGCAAAGCCCTAAAGGGCATAAAAAACGGCAGCCCGGGCCTTCGCCGAAACCAGAGGAAGGCGAAGGAAAGAGGATCGACCCACAAAAATCCGGCACCAGCGAAGATCGCAAAGGGGGACAGCAAGGGTGGAACCAACCACGAACCATCCGCCAAGACCCGAAGCAAAAAAAGCCATCAACAGCGAAGCACCAGGACAGAAAAGTGAACTGGAGAAGCCATTAAACACCGATAGCAAAGCCTCAGGAAAACTGGAAAAATCTGACGGCAGCGTGAAGAAGGAACTTTAGGATTTAAAATTTAACAAAAGTATCACTTGCAGCATCAGAAAGATCCAGAAATAAGCAAGAACAAATTTTATTGAAATTATTGAAAAGATGTCCAGACATGTTTCTGGGGAATTTCACCCCATCATCAGTGGACTTACAATAAAAGATACAATAAAACGGTTTAAATAGAAGTGAGGTGACTTCTCAACTTCCAAGAAAACCAACAGTCATGCTTATAAAATTAATCAATTAATCAATTAATTAAAAAGATTAATTAATCAATCAATCAATTAATTAAAACATCACTTATGGAGAGGAGAAAAGACCAAAAATAGTCGTGCGGGTACTTTTTGGCAAAAAGCCATGAATGTTTAGGGTTTAGGGTTTAGGGTTTAGGGTTTAGGGTTTAGGGTTTAAAATTTAAAATTTAACATTTAACATTTAACATTTAACATTTAACATTTAACATTTAACATTTAACATTTAAAATTTAACATTTAACATTTAAAATTTAACATTTAACATTTAACATTTAACATTTAACATTTAACATTTAACATTTAACATTTAACATTTAACATTTAACATTTAACATTTAACATTTAAAATTTAACAAAAGTATCACTTGCAGCATCAGAAAGATCCAGAAATAAGCAAGAACAAATTTTATTGAAATTATTGAAAAGATGTCCAGACATGTTTCTGGGGAATTTCACCCCATCATCAGTGGACTTACAATAAAAGATACAATAAAACGGTTTAAATAGAAGTGAGGTGACTTCTCAACTTCCAAGAAAACCAACAGTCATGCTTATAAAATTAATCAATTAATCAATTAATTAAAAAGATTAATTAATCAATCAATCAATTAATTAAAACATCACTTATGGAGAGGAGAAAAGACCAAAAATAGTCGTGCGGGTACTTTTTGGCAAAAAGCCATGAATGTATAGGGTTTAGGGAAGCCCTCGTGTTCGCTACATAGTAGCTACGTACGAGGGGACCCAACTCCCATGAAGTAGGAGGCACAAATCCAATCCATAGTGAAGGCGACCAAGAGCAACCACGAGCATGGAAACCACCAAGGCAGCAAAACCGGGACCAAAACCGGAAAACCGGAAACCACCGAAAGGAAGCGGAAACCACCAAAAACGCCCATGGGGGCCGGGAGAGGAAACACCGAGCGCCAAAAACGCGGAGGTCGACGAAGAGGGCAGGGGCCAAACACGGACCAGTTGCAGAGAAGAGGATCGCCAAGGGGGATCCAAGGAGGCGGCATCCTGCGACAGCAGAGAGGCGGCGTCCGAAGGGGCAACAAAGCCCAAAACTGCAGCATGGAGCAGAAGAACCCCCGGCCAAAAACGCAAACCCGCGACAAAGGAGGCCACGACATCGCCAGTAGGGATCCAAGGTGGCACGGGGTGCAAAATG
>CM053791.1:832239788-832252288 GCA_028749045.1 Cupressus sempervirens
ATCAAGCCGAGAGACCAATTTGAAGCAGGAGAGAAGAAACTTCTTTGGATAACCACGAGCACGAAGTCTGGAGTAAAACTGTTTTCGAAGTCTCATAAAACCAAATGGATCTGATTCCCTGAGGAGATACCTCTTGAGCTCACTTAAGATGAAGGATTTCTTTTGGTGAGGAGGATGCCAGGAGTAATACGGAATGTATTGAAAGGCATTGAGGGGCTTCTGAAAGCATTTGGTATCAAGAATACCGCAAGCATGGAAGCGATCTCCCTTGAAGAGGGTAATGTCAAGAATGTCCACAGAAGAAAAAGAAACTGAAGGTGTAATTCTGATCTCAGGGTAGAAGCTCTGATACTGAGAAAAGAATGTTGACAAAGAGGACTCATCACCAGTCCAAATACCAACAGCATCATCAATGAACCTTTTGTAGAACATAAGACAGGAGCAATCAAACTGAGAGAAGAGACGCTTTTCCAAATGGCAAAGGAAAAGACAGGCGTAGACAACTGCGAAATTGCTGCCCATAGCAGTACCCCGGAGTTGTTTATAAAAAACACCATCGAACTCAACATAGTGTTCACGGAGAACAAGTTCAGCAAGCTCCAAGATCAGATCAATCAACCTCAGATTAAGATTATGAGTATGGAAATACTCAACAACCATCTCCCGAAGAGCATAGAGGCCCTCAGTGGTAGGGATGCTCGGATAAAGAGACTCCACATCAAAGGTAAACAAGATGCAAGAAGAAGGAAAAGCCTTGCGATCAAGTTCACGAAGAAGACTGAGAGAATCAGGAAGATGAGGCTGCTGTTGTAGGAGAATCGGAAACAAAAGAACATGAAGAAGCTTCGAGGCTGGTTCCAACATATAACCTGTATAGCTGCAAATCGGTCTACCCACCAGAATAGGCTTATGAAGCTTAGGCAGGAGATAAAAAGCACAGGCTTTAGCTGAAGAACAAGGATTCTTCAAAAGGAAGCAACGAACAGGTTTGAGGAAGAACAGAAACTTATCAATGATAAAAGAGAGTCTGCTCCAAATCAGCTTCCAAGGAACACAATCAACACGAAGATAAACCAGGGGGTCCGAAAGTTGGCGAAGACCTTCATATTTGTACCAAGAAGAATTGAGGACAACAAGGCCGAGACTCTTATCTGCTGGTTTGATGACAATGGAAGAGTCATTCTTCAAATCATTGAGACTCTTGAGGAGTCTAGCAGGAAGAAGAGGACGCCGAACAAACGAGCCAGCACAGGAAGCAATGCGAGACCGAAAAATGTCTTCAGCTTTATGGATGATCTCTTCAAGTTGGTAGTTTTGTTCATCCGGATTCCAAAAGGGATTCTTCTGGCGGAAAGGATGAGGAAAAACTCCAGAAACAAGAGGAGAACAGGAGACATGAGGTGCTTCCGGACCAAAGAAAGCACGAAGACGAAGAAGTCTGGCAAAAGCTCTGAATTCTTTATGAAGATCAAGAACAGACATTGGAGGAGGACGAGGAATAAATTTAATTCCAAGTCCTAACAATCTTCGTTCATCAGCAGAGAGACGCCGAGAAGAGAGGTTATGAATGGCAATGTTAGATATCCGATTCTCAACCTCCGAGGCAGTCTTTCTTGAAAAAAATGATCGAGCCATGAAGTCCCGATCAATGGCAGGTCCCCAGTGATTTAAGCGGGGCCGGAACCGCGGATGCGGGAGTTGTGTACCTGTCTGTTCTGCTGTCTGTTTCTTCCTCTTTGATGGCCCTGAGTTTGATTCTTGTAGGAATTCTGCCCACGATTTTTGCCGTTGGATGGATTTGAATGTGCGGCAGATTGCACATTCTTCGCCGACTGGCGGGGGGCAGAGTTTCCCTTTGATTGCAACTGTCCAGAGGCAGCCGAGGTGTTCTTCCCGGCTGCACGAGACCCGTTTTTTGGAGTAGAGTCCACATTAGAAGTTGTCTTGACTGGAGGGGCACCAGAGGAGATCTTTTTCTTCTTGTTCTTTTTCTTCCTGTTCTTATTCTTCACCTGTGTTTCATTGGGGGCAGAGAGAAGATTTTTCAGAGCAATGATTTCTTTAGAAAGATGACCATATTTCTGATTAATCTTATCATTAATAATTTGTGCAATAGTGGGATCGGGCGGTAGCTGTTCGGCATCAGACATAGCTGTATCTCGAGAATCTTGCCTAGAAGCTTCAGCCTGTTCCTTGGCAGCTTTTTTGATGGCTCGATCGATAGTGAATTTATTGCACAAAGTCTGAAATTCTTGCAAAGCTTCAGCATACCATTCATCAGCAGAGACAGAGAAAGTGCCTAAAAGAGGAAGGTGCTGAAGAGCGACGCAAGTGCCCTTGAGAGAGGAGTCAAAATTCTCAACAACGCTGGAAATCTGAGCATTATGATTGATGGATGCTTTAGAAACAGCATCTATGTAGGCATCGAGAAAAAGCTTGTTGGCATCAGCCTGAATAGTTTCCAATTTAGAAGAGAGGAGAGCATTGCTTTCATCATCGTTAATGGAGAGCTTCGGTGGTTTAATCATCAAGCTTTTTGGAAGAGAGCCAATAGATTTGAAATTGTTGAGTTTTCCAAGATAGTCCTTGGATCTTTCAGCAGCCAGAGAGACCCGTTTAAATTCTGCAAACGCTTTGTTGACAAGGAGATGAATTTGGTCCGGGTATTTTCTTCTGCTGTGAGAAGAGGGTTGAGCATCATCATGCGGAGGGGCCGCAGCCATCTCTGCGATCAAAGGAGAGGCAGGGGGGGTCTCGTGGGCGGCAAAGGCTCCATGGGCGGCAAAGACTCCATAACCGTGCGGGCCCTGGCTGGAGTTGGCGCGAGGAGCAGCGCTGTCAACACCGTGCGGGCCTAGGCTGGAGTTGGCGCGGGGAGCAGCGCTGTCCGGTTGGGCTGCAGCAGCAGCATCAGCGTTAGCTGGAACAGCAAAGCCTTGGGCAGAATCCGCGCGGGCAGGGTGGGGTTGACAACTCTGCGCCACCCTGTCTTCCAAAACCGCAAGCCGTTTTAAAACGGCATCAAAGGAGCGTTCAAGAACGGAAGAAATATCGGTCAAGACGGAGGTGGAAGAGTCCGCATGCATTCTGGAGGATTGGACAGCCCTATCAGCCTGCAAACAAACTTCTTCCTGTGCTTTGTGGGAATCTGATAAGAAATCTTCAAATTTTGAAGAAAAAAGATTGGTATTCTCACAGAATTTTACCATAAATTGATTCAATTTCCGCACAAAAGAGTCTTGTTGTCGAGATGATTCAGCAGCAAACTCGGCCAAAAAAGATTTTTCCTGAGCTGAGATAATGGCGCCGCTGTCAGCTCTTCGTTTCTTTCTATCCTGGTTCAATGGAATTCCACCCTGGGCGTGAGCAGCATCATGAGCAGATGGAGATTGGCCTTGAGCGGATGGCAAAGAGCCATGAACAATTAATTCTCCGGAGGACATCGTGAAGAAATCCAAAACTTTAGAGTGTTAAAAAATTTAATAGATCACTTGCAGCTCCGAAAGAATTAAAAACTGATAGAAAGGAGTAATCCAGAAAGAAATAAAATCCACAATTAAATTCCACGATAAAAAATCTCATATACAATCTCCAGAATCCAAAACATGTTTCGGGCTATCAGCCCTCATCAGTTGGATTAAACGGATACAAGAGAAGAGAGAAATGTGTGGAAGAGAATGGGAGGAAGACGGATATAAATATCAATCTTCCGAGGAAATCCAAGAGGTGTGACCCTTGAATAGGCCGACCCAAAAAGTGGGACCCCCGCCAGATTATAAAGTTAGTATGTTATAAAAAGGCGGGGGAAACAATGGCCCTAGTGGATCGAAGAGTGCTGTGATCTTGAGAAAAACCTGCTGCGAAGAAGAAAGGAACCCAACTTTCTTGGGTTACGCCAACAGACTCTCGGAAACGGAAGATGTCGCAGTGCGGGGACTTCTTGGCAAAGCCGATAAAGTATAGGGTTTAGGGTGGCCCCCAAGTTTAAAGCTTTAGCAGAAGAACTGAAATCAAGCTTAAGAACGAGGGGGGCCCCAGTTCTCTGAGAGGCACTATTATGTAGGCGTGAGAGAAGCACTGACTTATCAAGCCGAGAGACCAATTTGAAGCAGGAGAGAAGAAACTTCTTTGGATAACCACGAGCACGAAGTCTGGAGTAAAACTGTTTTCGAAGTCTCATAAAACCAAATGGATCTGATTCCCTGAGGAGATACCTCTTGAGCTCACTTAAGATGAAGGATTTCTTTTGGTGAGGAGGATGCCAGGAGTAATACGGAATGTATTGAAAGGCATTGAGGGGCTTCTGAAAGCATTTGGTATCAAGAATACCGCAAGCATGGAAGCGATCTCCCTTGAAGAGGGTAATGTCAAGAATGTCCACAGAAGAAAAAGAAACTGAAGGTGTAATTCTGATCTCAGGGTAGAAGCTCTGATACTGAGAAAAGAATGTTGACAAAGAGGACTCATCACCAGTCCAAATACCAACAGCATCATCAATGAACCTTTTGTAGAACATAAGACAGGAGCAATCAAACTGAGAGAAGAGACGCTTTTCCAAATGGCAAAGGAAAAGACAGGCGTAGACAACTGCGAAATTGCTGCCCATAGCAGTACCCCGGAGTTGTTTATAAAAAACACCATCGAACTCAACATAGTGTTCACGGAGAACAAGTTCAGCAAGCTCCAAGATCAGATCAATCAACCTCAGATTAAGATTATGAGTATGGAAATACTCAACAACCATCTCCCGAAGAGCATAGAGGCCCTCAGTGGTAGGGATGCTCGGATAAAGAGACTCCACATCAAAGGTAAACAAGATGCAAGAAGAAGGAAAAGCCTTGCGATCAAGTTCACGAAGAAGACTGAGAGAATCAGGAAGATGAGGCTGCTGTTGTAGGAGAATCGGAAACAAAAGAACATGAAGAAGCTTCGAGGCTGGTTCCAACATATAACCTGTATAGCTGCAAATCGGTCTACCCACCAGAATAGGCTTATGAAGCTTAGGCAGGAGATAAAAAGCACAGGCTTTAGCTGAAGAACAAGGATTCTTCAAAAGGAAGCAACGAACAGGTTTGAGGAAGAACAGAAACTTATCAATGATAAAAGAGAGTCTGCTCCAAATCAGCTTCCAAGGATTTAAAATTTAACATTTAACATTTAACATTTAACATTTAACATTTAAAATTTAACATTTAACATTTAACATTTAACATTTAACATTTAAAATTTAACATTTAACATTTAACATTTAACATTTAACATTTAAAATTTAACATTTAACATTTAACATTTAACATTTAACATTTAACATTTAACATTTAACATTTAACATTTAACATTTAACATTTAACATTTAACATTTAACAGTTAATTAAAAAGTTAATTAAAAAGTTAATTAAAAGTTAATTAAAAAGTTAATTAAAAAGTTAATTAAAAAGTTAATTAAAAAGTTAATTAAAAATTAATTAAAAAGTTAATTAAAAGTTAATTAAAAAGTTAATTAAAAAGTTAATTAAAAAGTTAATTAAAAAGTTAATTAAAAAGTTAATTAAAAAGTTAATTAAAAAGTTAATTAAAAAGTTAATTAAAAAGTTAATTAAAAAGTTAATTAAAAGTTAATTAAAAAGTTAATTAAAAAGTTAATTAAAAAGTTAATTAAAAAGTTAATTAAAAAGTTAATTAAAAGTTAATTAAAAAGTTAATTAAAAAGTTAATTAAAAAGTTAATTAAAAAGTTAATTAAAAAGTTAATTAAAAAGTTAATTAAAAAGTTAATTAAAAAGTTAATTAAAAAGTTAATTAAAAAGTTAATTAAAAGTTAATTAAAAGTTAATTAAAAAGTTAATTAAAAAGTTAATTAAAAAGTTAATTAAAAAGTTAATTAAAAAGTTAATTAAAAATTAATTAAAAAGTTAATTAAAAAGTTAATTAAAAAGTTAATTAAAAGTTAATTAAAAAGTTAATTAAAAAGTTAATTAAAAATTAATTAAAAAGTTAATTAAAAAGTTAATTAAAAAGTTAATTAAAAAGTTAATTAAAAAGTTAATTAAAAATTAATTAAAAAGTTAATTAAAAAGTTAATTAAAAAGTTAATTAAAAAGTTAATTAAAAAGTTAATTAAAAAGTTAATTAAAAAGTTAATTAAAAAGTTAATTAAAAAGTTAATTTAAAAGTTAATTAAAAGTTAATTAAAAATTAATTAAAAAGTTAATTAAAAAGTTAATTAAAAAGTTAATTAAAAAGTTAATTAAAAAGTTAATTAAAAAGTTAATTAAAAAGTTAATTAAAAAGTTAATTAAAAACTTAATTAAAAAGTTAATTAAAAAGTTAATTAAAAAGTTAATTAAAAAGTTAATTAAAAAGTTAATTAAAAAGTTAATTAAAAAGTTAATTAAAAAGTTAATTAAAAAGTTAATTAAAAAGTTAATTAAAAATTAATTAAAAATTAATTAAAAAGTTAATTAAAAAGTTAATTAAAAATTAATTAAAAAGTTAATTAAAAAGTTAATTAAAAAGTTAATTAAAAAGTTAATTAAAAAGTTAATTAAAAAGTTAATTAAAAAGTTAATTAAAAAGTTAATTAAAAATTAATTAAAAAGTTAATTAAAAAGTTAATTAAAAAGTTAATTAAAAGTTAATTAAAAAGTTAATTAAAAAGTTAATTAAAAATTAATTAAAAAGTTAATTAAAAAGTTAATTAAAAGTTAATTAAAAAGTTAATTAAAAGTTAATTAAAAAGTTAATTAAAAAGTTAATTAAAAGTTAATTAAAAAGTTAATTAAAAGTTAATTAAAAAGTTAATTAAAAGTTAATTAAAAAGTTAATTAAAAAGTTAATTAAAAAGTTAATTAAAAAGTTAATTAAAAAGTTAATTAAAAAGTTAATTAAAAAGTTAATTAAAAAGTTAATTAAAAATTAATTAAAAATTAATTAAAAAGTTAATTAAAAAGTTAATTAAAAAGTTAATTAAAAATTAATTAAAAGTTAATTAAAAAGTTAATTAAAAAGTTAATTAAAAAGTTAATTAAAAAGTTAATTAAAAAGTTAATTAAAAATTAATTAAAAAGTTAATTAAAAATTAATTAAAAAGTTAATTAAAAAGTTAATTAAAAATTAATTAAAAAGTTAATTAAAAATTAATTAAAAAGTTAATTAAAAAGTTAATTAAAAAGTTAATTAAAAAGTTAATTAAAAATTAATTAAAAAGTTAATTAAAAATTAATTAAAAAGTTAATTAAAAATTAATTAAAAAGTTAATTAAAAAGTTAATTAAAAAGTTAATTAAAAAGTTAATTAAAAAGTTAATTAAAAAGTTAATTTAAAAGTTAATTAAAAAGTTAATTAAAAGTTAATTAAAAAGTTAATTAAAAAGTTAATTAAAAGTTAATTAAAAGTTAATTAAAAAGTTAATTAAAAAGTTAATTAAAAAGTTAATTAAAAATTAATTAAAAATTAATTAAAAATTAATTAAAAAGTTAATTAAAAATTAATTAAAAAGTTAATTAAAAGTTAATTAAAAAGTTAATTAAAAAGTTAATTAAAAAGTTAATTAAAAAGTTAATTAAAAAGTTAATTAAAAAGTTAATTAAAAGTTAATTAAAAAGTTAATTAAAAAGTTAATTAAAAATTAATTAAAAAGTTAATTAAAATTTAACATTTAAAATTTAACATTTAACATTTAACATTTAACATTTAACATTTAACATTTAAAATTTAACATTTAACATTTAAAATTTAACATTTAACATTTAACATTTAAAATTTAACATTTAACATTTAACATTTAACATTTAACATTTAACATTTAAAATTTAACATTTAACATTTAACATTTAACATTTAACATTTAACATTTAACATTTAACATTTAACATTTAACATTTAACATTTAACATTTAACATTTAACATTTAACATTTAACATTTAAAATTTAACATTTAACATTTAACATTTAACATTTAACATTTAACATTTAAAATTTAACATTTAAAATTTAACATTTAACATTTAACATTTAACATTTAACATTTAACATTTAACATTTAACATTTAACATTTAACATTTAACATTTAACAAAAGTATCACTTGCAGCATCAGAAAGATCCAGAAATAAGCAAGAACACATTTTATTGAAATTATTGAAAAGATGTCCAGACATGTTTCTGGGGAATTTCACCCCATCATCAGTGGACTTACAATAAAAGATACAATAAAACGGTTTAAATAGAAGTGAGGTGACTTCTCAACTTCCAAGAAAACCAACAGTCATGCTTATAAAATTAATCAATTAATCAATTAATTAAAAAGATTAATTAATCAATCAATCAATTAATTAAAACATCACTTATGGAGAGGAGAAAAGACCAAAAATAGTCGTGCGGGTACTTTTTGGCAAAAAGCCATGAATGTATAGGGTTTAGGGAAGCCCTCGTGTTCGCTACATAGTAGCTAGGTACGAGGGGACCCAACTCCCATGAAGTAGGAGGCACAAATCCAATCCATAGTGAAGGCGACCAAGAGCAACCACGAGCATGGAAACCACCAAGGCAGCAAAACCGGGACCAAAATCGGAAAACCGGAAACCACCGAAAGGAAGCGGAAACCACCAAAAACGCCCATGGGGGCCGGGAGAGGAAACACCGAGCGCCAAAAACGCGGAGGTCGACGAAGAGGGCAGGGGCCAAACACGAACCAGTTGCAGAGAAGAGGATCGCCAAGGGGGATCCAAGGAGGCGGCATCCTGCGACAGCAGAGAGGCGGCGTCCAAAGGGGCAACAAAGCCGAGAACTGCAACATGGAGCAGAAGAACCCTCGGCCGAAAACGCAAACCCGCGATGAAGAAGGCCACGACGTCGCCAGTAGGGATCCAAGGCGGTACGGGGTGCAAAATGCACCCAGTGCCAAGGGGCACAAAGTGCCGAAAAGCTGCAAAGAAGCAGCAGAGCGGCCGCAAAGCCCTAAAGGGCATAAAAAACGGCAGCCCGGGCCTTCGCCGAAACCAGAGGAAGGCGAAGGAAAGAGGATCGACCCACAAAAATCCAGCACCAGCGAAGATCGCAAAGGGGGACAGCAAGGGTGGAACCAACCACGAACCATCCGCCAAGACCCGAAGCAAAAAAAGCCATCAACAGCGAAGCACCAGGACAGAAAAGTGAACTGGAGAAGCCATTAAACACCGATAGCAAAGCCATACAATGTATAGGGTTTAGGGTTTAGGGTTTAGGGTTTAGGGTTTAGGGTTTAGGGTTTAGGGTTTAGGGTTTAGGGTTTAGGGTTTAGGGTTTAAAATTTAAAATTTAACATTTAAAATTTAGAGTGTTAAAATATTTAGAGTGTTAAAAAATTTAGAGTGTTAAAAAATTTAGAGTGTTAAAAAATTTAGAGTGTTAAAAAATTTAATAGATCACTTGCAGCTCCGAAAGAATTAAAAACTGATAGAAAGGAGTAATCCAGAAAGAAATAAAATCCACAATTAAATTCCACAATAAAAAATCTCATATACAATCTCCAGAATCCAAAACATGTTTCGGGCTATCAGCCCTCATCAGTTGGATTAAACGGATACAAGAGAAGAGAGAAATGTGTGGAGGAGAATGGGAGGAAGACGGATATAAATATCAATCTTCCGAGGAAATCCAAGAGGTGTGACCCTTGAATAGGCCGACCCAAAAAGTGGGACCCCCGCCAGATTATAAAGTTAGTATGTTATAAAAAGGCGGGGGAAACAATGGCCCTAGTGGATCGAAGAGTGCTGTGATCTTGAGAAAAACCTGCTGCGAAGAAGAAAGGAACCCAACTTTCTTGGGTTACGCCAACAGACTCTCGGAAACGGAAGATGTCGCAGTGCGGGGACTTCTTGGCAAAGCCGATAAAGTATAGGGTTTAGGGTGGCCCCCAAGTTTAAAGCTTTAGCAGAAGAACTGAAATCAAGCTTAAGAACGAGGGGGGCCCCAGTTCTCTGAGAGGCACTGTTATGTAGGCGTGAGAGAAGCACTGACTTATCGAGCCGAGAGACCAATTTGAAGCAGGAGAGAAGAAACTTCTTTGGATAACCACGAGCACGAAGTCTGGAGTAAAACTGTTTTCGAAGTCTCATAAAACCAAATGGATCTGATTCCCTGAGGAGATACCTCTTGAGCTCACTTAAGATGAAGGATTTCTTTTGGTGAGGAGGATGCCAGGAGTAATACGGAATGTATTGAAAGGCATTGAGGGGCTTCTGGAAGCATTTGGTATCAAGAATACCGCAAGCATGGAAGCGATCTCCCTTGAAGAGGGTAATGTCAAGAATGTCCACAGAAGAAAAAGAAACTGAAGGTGTAATTCTGATCTCAGGGTAGAAGCTCTGATACTGAGAAAAGAATGTTGACAAAGAGGACTCATCACCAGTCCAAATACCAACAGCATCATCAATGAACCTTTTGTAGAACATAAGACAGGAGCAATCAAACTGAGAGAAGAGACGCTTTTCCAAATGGCAAAGGAAAAGACAGGCGTAGACAACTGCGAAATTGCTGCCCATAGCAGTCCCCCGGAGTTGTTTATAAAAAACACCATCGAACTCAACATAGTGTTCACGGAGAACAAGTTCAGCAAGCTCCAAGATCAGATCAATCAACCTCAGATTAAGATTATGAGTATGGAAATACTCAACAACCATCTCCCGAAGAGCAAAGAGGCCCTCAGTGGTAGGGATGCTCGGATAAAGAGACTCCACATCAAAGGTAAACAAGATGCAAGAAGAAGGAAAAGCCTTGCGATCAAGTTCACGAAGAAGACTGAGAGAATCAGGAAGATGAGGCTGCTGTTGTAGGAGAATCGGAAACAAAAGAACATGAAGAAGCTTCGAGGCTGGTTCCAACATATAACCTGTATAGCTGCAAATCGGTCTACCCACCAAAATAGGCTTATGAAGCTTAGGCAGGAGATAAAAAGCACAGGCTTTAGCTGAAGAACAAGGATTCTTCAAAAGGAAGCAACGAACAGGTTTGAGGAAGAACAGAAACTTATCAATGATAAAAGAGAGTCTGCTCCAAATCAGCTTCCAAGGAACACAATCAACACGAAGATAAACCAGGGGGTCCGAAAGTTGGCGAAGACCTTCATATTTGTACCAAGAAGAATTGAGGACAACAAGGCCGAGATTCTTATCTGCTGGTTTGATGACAATGGAAGAGTCATTCTTCAAATCATTGAGACTCTTGAGGAGTCTAGCAGGAAGAAGAGGACGCCGAACAAACGAACCAGCACAGGAAGCAATGCGAGATCGAAAAATGTCTTCAGCTTTATGGATGATCTCTTCAAGTTGGTAGTTTTGTTCATCCGGATTCCAAAAGGGATTCTTCTGGCGGAAAGGATGAGGAAAAACTCCAGAAACAAGAGGAGAACAGGAGACATGAGGTGCTTCCGGACCAAAGAAAGCACGAAGACGAAGAAGTCTGGCAAAAGCTCTGAATTCTTTATGAAGATCAAGAACAGACATTGGAGGAGGACGAGGAATAAATTTAATTCCAAGTCCTAACAATCTTCGTTCATCAGCAGAGAGACGCCGAGAAGAGAGGTTATGAATGGCAATGTTAGATATCCGATTCTCAACCTCCGAGGCAGTCTTTCTAGAAAAAAATGATCGAGCCATGAAGTCCCGATCAATGGCAGGTCCCCAGTGATTTAAGCGGGGCCGGAACCGCGGATGCGGGAGTTGTGTACCTGTCTGTTCTGCTGTCTGTTTCTTCCTCTTTGATGGCCCTGAGTTTGATTCTTGTAGGAATTCTGCCCACGATTTTTTCCGTTGGATGGATTTGAATGTGCGGCAGATTGCACATTCTTCGCCGACTGGCGGGGGGCAGAGTTTCCCTTTGATTGCAACTGTCCAGAGGCAGCCGAGGTGTTCTTCCCGGCTGCACGAGACCCGTTTTTTGGAGTAGAGTCCACATTAGAAGTTGTCTTGACTGGAGGGGCACCAGAGGAGATCTTTTTCTTCTTGTTCTTTTTCTTCCTGTTCTTATTCTTCACCTGTGTTTCATTGGGGGCAGAGAGAAGATTTTTCAGAGCAATGATTTCTTTAGAAAGATGACCATATTTCTGATTAATCTTATCATTAATAATTTGTGCAATAGTGGGATCGGGCGGTAGCTGTTCGGCATCAGACATAGCTGTATCTCGAGAATCTTGCCTAGAAGCTTCAGCCTGTTCCTTGGCAGCTTTTTTGATGGCTCGATCGATAGTGAATTTATTGCACAAAGTCTGAAATTCTTGCAAAGCTTCAGCATACCATTCATCAGCAGAGACAGAGAAAGTGCCTAAAAGAGGAAGGTGCTGGAGAGCGACGCAAGTGCCCTTGAGAGAGGAGTCAAAATTCTCAACAACGCTGGAAATCTGAGCATTATGATTGATGGATGCTTTAGAAATAGCATCTATGTAGGCATCGAGAAAAAGCTTGTTGGCATCAGCCTGAATAGTTTCCAATTTAGAAGAGAGGAGAGCATTGCTTTCATCATCGT
>CM053791.1:832257288-832259788 GCA_028749045.1 Cupressus sempervirens
GTTTAGGGTTTAGGGTTTAGGGTTTAGGGTTTAGGGTTTAGGGTTTAGGGTTTAGGGTTTAGGGTTTAGGGTTTAGGGTTTAGGGTTTAGGGTTTAGGGTTTAGGGTTTAGGGTTTAGGGTTTAGGGTTTAGGGTTTAGGGTTTAGGGTTTAGGGTTTAGGGTTTAGGGTTTAGGGTTTAGGGTTTAGGGTTTAGGGTTTAGGGTTTAGGGTTTAGGGTTTAGGGTTTAGGGTTTAGGGTTTAGGGTTTAGGGTTTAGGGTTTAGGGTTTAGGGTTTAGGGTTTAGGGTTTAGGGTTTAGGGTTTAGGGTTTAGGGTTTAGGGTTTAGGGTTTAGGGTTTAGGGTTTAGGGTTTAGGGTTTAGGGTTTAGGGTTTAGGGTTTAGGGTTTAGGGTTTAGGGTTTAGGGTTTAGGGTTTAGGGTTTAGGGTTTAGGGTTTAGGGTTTAGGGTTTAGGGTTTAGGGTTTAGGGTTTAGGGTTTAGGGTTTAGGGTTTAGGGTTTAGGGTTTAGGGTTTAGGGTTTAGGGTTTAGGGTTTAGGGTTTAGGGTTTAGGGTTTAGGGTTTAGGGTTTAGGGTTTAGGGTTTAGGGTTTAGGGTTTAGGGTTTAGGGTTTAGGGTTTAGGGTTTAGGGTTTAGGGTTTAGGGTTTAGGGTTTAGGGTTTAGGGTTTAGGGTTTAGGGTTTAGGGTTTAGGGTTTAGGGTTTAGGGTTTAGGGTTTAGGGTTTAGGGTTTAGGGTTTAGGGTTTAGGGTTTAGGGTTTAGGGTTTAGGGTTTAGGGTTTAGGGTTTAGGGTTTAGGGTTTAGGGTTTAGGGTTTAGGGTTTAGGGTTTAGGGTTTAGGGTTTAGGGTTTAGGGTTTAGGGTTTAGGGTTTAGGGTTTAGGGTTTAGGGTTTAGGGTTTAGGGTTTAGGGTTTAGGGTTTAGGGTTTAGGGTTTAGGGTTTAGGGTTTAGGGTTTAGGGTTTAGGGTTTAGGGTTTAGGGTTTAGGGTTTAGGGTTTAGGGTTTAGGGTTTAGGGTTTAGGGTTTAGGGTTTAGGGTTTAGGGTTTAGGGTTTAGGGTTTAGGGTTTAGGGTTTAGGGTTTAGGGTTTAGGGTTTAGGGTTTAGGGTTTAGGGTTTAGGGTTTAGGGTTTAGGGTTTAGGGTTTAGGGTTTAGGGTTTAGGGTTTAGGGTTTAGGGTTTAGGGTTTAGGGTTTAGGGTTTAGGGTTTAGGGTTTAGGGTTTAGGGTTTAGGGTTTAGGGTTTAGGGTTTAGGGTTTAGGGTTTAGGGTTTAGGGTTTAGGGTTTAGGGTTTAGGGTTTAGGGTTTAGGGTTTAGGGTTTAGGGTTTAGGGTTTAGGGTTTAGGGTTTAGGGTTTAGGGTTTAGGGTTTAGGGTTTAGGGTTTAGGGTTTAGGGTTTAGGGTTTAGGGTTTAGGGTTTAGGGTTTAGGGTTTAGGGTTTAGGGTTTAGGGTTTAGGGTTTAGGGTTTAGGGTTTAGGGTTTAGGGTTTAGGGTTTAGGGTTTAGGGTTTAGGGTTTAGGGTTTAGGGTTTAGGGTTTAGGGTTTAGGGTTTAGGGTTTAGGGTTTAGGGTTTAGGGTTTAGGGTTTAGGGTTTAGGGTTTAGGGTTTAGGGTTTAGGGTTTAGGGTTTAGGGTTTAGGGTTTAGGGTTTAGGGTTTAGGGTTTAGGGTTTAGGGTTTAGGGTTTAGGGTTTAGGGTTTAGGGTTTAGGGTTTAGGGTTTAGGGTTTAGGGTTTAGGGTTTAGGGTTTAGGGTTTAGGGTTTAGGGTTTAGGGTTTAGGGTTTAGGGTTTAGGGTTTAGGGTTTAGGGTTTAGGGTTTAGGGTTTAGGGTTTAGGGTTTAGGGTTTAGGGTTTAGGGTTTAGGGTTTAGGGTTTAGGGTTTAGGGTTTAGGGTTTAGGGTTTAGGGTTTAGGGTTTAGGGTTTAGGGTTTAGGGTTTAGGGTTTAGGGTTTAGGGTTTAGGGTTTAGGGTTTAGGGTTTAGGGTTTAGGGTTTAGGGTTTAGGGTTTAGGGTTTAGGGTTTAGGGTTTAGGGTTTAGGGTTTAGGGTTTAGGGTTTAGGGTTTAGGGTTTAGGGTTTAGGGTTTAGGGTTTAGGGTTTAGGGTTTAGGGTTTAGGGTTTAGGGTTTAGGGTTTAGGGTTTAGGGTTTAGGGTTTAGGGTTTAGGGTTTAGGGTTTAGGGTTTAGGGTTTAGGGTTTAGGGTTTAGGGTTTAGGGTTTAGGGTTTAGGGTTTAGGGTTTAGGGTTTAGGGTTTAGGGTTTAGGGTTTAGGGTTTAGGGTTTAGGGTTTAGGGTTTAGGGTTTAGGGTTTAGGGTTTAGGGTTTAGGGTTTAGGGTTTAGGGTTTAGGGTTTAGGGTTTAGGGTTTAGGGTTTAGGGTTAGGGTTTAGGGTTTAGGGTTTAGGGTTTAGGGTTTAGGGTTTAGGGTTTAGGGTTTAGGGTTTAGGGTTTAGGGTTTAGGGTTTAGGGTTTAGGGTTTAGGGTTTAGGGTTTAGGGTTTAGGGT
>CM053792.1:7500-10000 GCA_028749045.1 Cupressus sempervirens
GGTCCCGGTTTTGCTGCCTTGGTGGTTTCCATGCTCGTGGTTGCTCTTGGTCGCCTTCACTATGGATTGGATTTGTGCCTCCTACTTCATGGGAGTTGGGTCCCCTCGTACCTAGCTACTATGTAGCGAACACGAGGGCTTCCCTAAACCCTATACATTCATGGCTTTTTGCCAAAAAGTACCCGCACGACTATTTTGGTCTTTTCTCCTCTCCACAAGTGATGTTTTATTTAATTAATTGATTGATTGATTAATTAATCTTTTTAATTAATTGATTAATTGATTAATTTTATAAGCATGACTGTTGGTTTTCTTGGAAGTTGAGAAGTCACCTCACTTCTATTTAAACCGTTTTATTGTATCTTTTATTGTAAGTCACTGATGATGGGGTGAAATTCCCCAGAAACATGTCTGGACATCTTTTCAATAATTTCAATAAAATTTGTTCTTGCTTATTTCTGGATCTTTCTGATGCTGCAAGTGATACTTTTGTTAAATTTCAAGTCCACTGATGATGGGGTGAAATTCCCCAGAAACATGTTTGGACATCTTTTCAATAATTTCAATAAAATTTGTTCTTGCTTATTTCTGGATCTTTCTGATGCTGCAAGTGATACTTTTGTTAAATGTTAAATGTTAAATGTTAAATGTTAAATGTTAAATGTTAAATGTTAAATGTTAAATGTTAAATGTTAAATGTTAAATTTTAAATGTTAAATGTTAAATGTTAAATGTTAAATGTTAAATGTTAAATGTTAAATGTTAAATGTTAAATGTTAAATGTTAAATGTTAAATGTTAAATTTTAAATGTTAAATGTTAAATGTTAAATGTTAAATGTTAAATGTTAAATGTTAAATGTTAAATGTTAAATGTTAAATGTTAAATGTTAAATTTTAAATGTTAAATGTTAAATGTTAAATGTTAAATGTTAAATTTTAAATGTTAAATGTTAAATGTTAAATGTTAAATGTTAAATGTTAAATGTTAAATGTTAAATGTTAAATGTTAAATGTTAAATGTTAAATGTTAAATGTTAAATGTTAAATGTTAAATGTTAAATTTTAAATGTTAAATTTTAAATCCTAAACCCTAAACCCTAAACCCTAAACCCTAAACCCTAAACCCTAAACCCTAAACCCTAAACCCTAAACCCTAAACCCTAAACCCTAAACCTAAACCCTAAACCCTAAACCCTAAACCCTAAACCCTAAACCCTAAACCCTAACCCTAAACCCTAAACCCTAAACCCTAAACCCTAAACCCTAAACCCTAAACCCTAAACCCTAAACCCTAAACCCTAACCCTAAACCCTAAACCCTAAACCCTAAACCCTAAACCCTAAACCCTAAACCCTAACTAACCCTAAACCCTAAACCCTAAACCCTAAACCCTAAACCCTAAACCCTAAACCCTAAACCCTAAACCCTAAACCTAAACCCTAAACCCTAAACCCTAAACCCTAAACCCTAAACCCTAAACCCTAAACCCTAAACCCTAAACCCTAAACCCTAAACCCTAACCCTAAACCCTAAACCCTAAACCCTAAACCCTAAACCCTAAACCCTAAACCCTAAACCCTAAACCCTAAACCCTAAACCCTAAACCTAAACCCTAAACCCTAAACCCTAAACCCTAAACCCTAAACCCTAAACCTCTAAACCCTAAACCCTAAACCCTAAACCCTAAACCCTAAACCCTAAACCCTAAACCCTAAACCCTAAACCCTAAACCCTAAACCCTAAACCCTAAACCCTAAACCCTAAACCCTAAACCCTAAACCCTAAACCCTAAACCCTAAACCTAAACCCTAAACCCTAAACCCTAAACCCTAAACCCTAAACCCTAAACCCTAAACCCTAAACCCTAAACCCTAAACCCTAAACCCTAAACCCTAAACCCTAAACCCTAAACCCTAAACCCTATACTTTCATGGCTTTTTGCCAAAAAGTACCCGCACGACTATTTTTGGTCTTTTCTCCTCTCCATAGTGATGTTTTAATTAATTAATTGATTGATTAATTAATCTTTTTAATTAATTGATTAATTGATTAATTTTTTAAGCATGACTGTTGGTTTTCTTGGAGGTTGAGAAGTCCCCTCACTTCTATTTAAAACCGTTTTATTGTAACTTTTATTGTAAGTCCACTGATGATGGGGTGAAATTCCCCAGAAACATGTCTGGACATCTTTCAATAATTTCAATAAAATTTGTTCTTGCTTATTTCTGGATCTTTCTGATGCTGCAAGTGATACTTTTGTTAAATTTTAAATCCTAAAGTTCCTTCTTCACGCTGCCGTCAGATTTTTCCAGTTTTCCTGAGGCTTTGCTATCGGTGTTTAATGGCTTCTCCAGTTCACTTTTCTGTCCTGGTGCTTCGTTGTTGATGGTTTTTTTTTTGCTTCGGGTCTTGGCGGATGGTTCGTGGTTGGTTCCACCCTTTCTGTCCCCCTTTGCGATCTTCGCTGGTGCTGGGTTTTTGTGGGTCGATCCTCTTTCC
>CM053792.1:20000-47500 GCA_028749045.1 Cupressus sempervirens
TTATAACGTACTAACTTTATAACGTACTAACTTTATAACGTACTAACTTTATAACGTACTAACTTTATAACGTACTAACTTTATAACGTACTAACTTTATAACGTACTAACTTTATAACGTACTAACTTTATAACGTACTAACTTTATAACGTACTAACTTTATAACATACTAACTTTATAACATACTAACTTTATAACATACTAACTTTATAACATACTAACTTTATAACATACTAACTTTATAACATACTAACTTTATAACATACTAACTTTATAACATACTAACTTTATAACATACTAACTTTATAACATACTAACTTTATAACATACTAATTTTATAACATACTAACTTTATAACATACTAACTTTATAACATACTAACTTTATAACATACTAACTTTATAACATACTAACTTTATAACATACTAATTTTATAACATACTAATTTTATAACATACTAACTTTATAACATACTAATTTTATAACATACTAACTTTATAACATACTAATTTTATAACATACTAACTTTATAACATACTAACTTTATAACATACTAACTTTATAACATACTAACTTTATAACATACTAATTTTATAACATACTAACTTTATAACATACTAACTTTATAACATACTAACTTTATAACATACTAATTTTATAACATACTAACTTTATAATCTGGCGGGGGTCCCACTTTTTGGGTCGGCCTATTCAAGGGTCACACCTCTTGGATTTCCTCGGAAGATTGATATTTATATCCGTCTTCCTCCCATTCTCTTCCACACATTTCTCTCTTCTCTTGTATCCGTTTAATCCAACTGATGAGGGCTGATAGCCCGAAACATGTTTTGGATTCTGGAGATTATATATGAGATTTTTTATTGTGGAATTTAATTGTGGATTTTATTTCTTTCTGGATTACTCCTTTCTATCAGTTTTTAATTCTTTCGGAGCTGCAAGTGATCTATTAAATTTTTTAACACTCTAAAGTTTTGGATTTCTTCACGATGTCCTCCGGAGAATTAATTGTTCATGGCTCTTTGCCATCCGCTCAAGGCCAATCTCCATCTGCTCATGATGCTGCTCACGCCCAGGGTGGAATTCCATTGAACCAGGATAGAAAGAAACGAAGAGCTGACAGCGGCGCCATTATCTCAGCTCAGGAAAAATCTTTTTTGGCCGAGTTTGCTGCTGAATCATCTCGACAACAAGACTCTTTCGTGCGGAAATTGAATCAATTTATGGTAAAATTCTGTGAGAATACCAATATTTTTTCTTCAAAATTTGAAGATTTCTTATCGGATTCCCACAAAGCACAGGAAGAAGTTTGTTTGCAGGCTGATAGGGCTGTCCAATCCTCCAGAATGCATGCGGACTCTTCCGCCTCCGTCTTGACCGATATTTCTTCCGTTCTTGAACGCTCCTTTGATGCTGTTTTAAAACGGCTTGCGGTTTTGGAAGACAGGGTGGCGCAGAGTTGTCAACCCCACCCTGCCCGCGCGGATTCTGCCCAAGGCTTTGCTGTTCCAGCTAACGCTGATGCTACTGCTGCAGCCCAACCGGACAGCGCTGCTCCCCGCGCCAACTCCAGCCTAGGCCCGCACGGTGCTGACAGCGCTGCTCCTCGCGCCAACTCCAGCCAGGGCCCGCACGGTCATGGAGTCTTTGCCGCCCATGGAGCCTTTGCCGCCCACGAGACCCCCCCTGCCTCTCCTTTGATCGCAGAGATGGCTGCGGCCCCTCCGCATGATGATGCTCAACCCTCTTCTCACAGCAGAAGAAAATACCCGGACCAAATTCATCTCCTTGTCAACAAAGCGTTTGCAGAATTTAAACGGGTCTCTATGGCTGCTGAAAGATCCAAGGACTATCTTGGAAAACTCAACAATTTCAAATCTATTGGCTCTCTTCCAAAAATCTTGATGATTAAACCACCGAAGCTCTCCATTAACGATGATGAAAGCAATGCTCTCCTCTCTTCTAAATTGGAAACTATTCAGGCTGATGCCAACAAGCTTTTTCTCGATGCCTACATAGATGCTGTTTCTAAAGCATCCATCAATCATAATGCTCAGATTTCCAGCGTTGTTGAGAATTTTGACTCCTCTCTCAAGGGCACTTGCGTCGCTCTCCAGCACCTTCCTCTTTTAGGCACTTTCTCTGTCTCTGCTGATGAATGGTATGCTGAAGCTTTGCAAGAATTTCAGACTTTGTGCAATAAATTCACTATCGATCGAGCCATCAAAAAAGCTGCCAAGGAACAGGCTGAAGCTTCTAGGCAAGATTCTCAAGATACAGCTATGTCTGATGCCGAACAGCTACCGCCCGATCCCACTATTGCACAAATTATTAATGATAAGATTAATCAGAAATATGGTCATCTTTCTAAAGAAATCATTGCTCTGAAAAATCTTCTCTCTGCCCCCAATGAAACACAGGTGAAGAATAAGAACAGGAAGAAAAAGAACAAGAAGAAAAAGATCTCCTCTGGTGCCCCTCCAGTCAAGACAACTTCTAATGTGGACTCTACTCCAAAAAACGGGTCTCGTGCAGCCGGGAAGAACACCTCGGCTGCCTCTGGACAGTTGCAATCAAAGGGAAACTCTGCCCCCCGCCAGTCGGCGAAGAATGTGCAATCTGCCGCACATTCAAATCCATCCAACGGCAAAAATCGTGGGCAGAATTCCTACAAGAATCATACTCAGGGCCATCAAAGAGGAAGAAACAGACAGCAGAACAGACAGGTACACAACTCCCGCATCCGCGGTTCCGGCCCCGCTTAAATCACTGGGGACCTGCCATTGATCGGGACTTCATGGCTCGATCATTTTTTTCTAGAAAGACTGCCTCGGAGGTTGAGAATCGGATATCTAACATTGCCATTCATAACCTCTCTTCTCGGCGTCTCTCTGCTGATGAACGAAGATTGTTAGGACTTGGAATTAAATTTATTCCTCGTCCTCCTCCAATGTCTGTTCTTGATCTTCATAAAGAATTCAGAGCTTTTGCCAGACTTCTTCGTCTTCGTGCTTTCTTTGGTCCGGAAGCACCTCATGTCTCCTGTTCTCCTCTTGTTTCTGGAGTTTTTCCTCATCCTTTCCGCCAGAAGAATCCCTTTTGGAATCCGGATGAACAAAACTACCAACTTGAAGAGATCATCCATAAAGCTGAAGACATTTTTCGGTCTCGCATTGCTTCCTGTGCTGGCTCGTTTGTTCGGCGTCCTCTTCTTCCTGCTAGACTCCTCAAGAGTCTCAATGATTTGAAGAATGACTCTTCCATTGTCATCAAACCAGCAGATAAGAATCTCGGCCTTGTTGTCCTCAATTCTTCTTGGTACAAATATGAAGGTCTTCGCCAACTTTCGGACCCCCTGGTTTATCTTCGTGTTGATTGTGTTCCTTGGAAGCTGATTTGGAGCAGACTCTCTTTTATCATTGATAAGTTTCTGTTCTTCCTCAAACCTGTTCGTTGCTTCCTTTTGAAGAATCCTTGTTCTTCAGCTAAAGCCTGTGCTTTTTATCTCCTGCCTAAGCTTCATAAGCCTATTCTGGTGGGTAGACCGATTTGCAGCTATACAGGTTATATGTTGGAACCAGCCTCGAAGCTTCTTCATGTTCTTTTGTTTCCGATTCTCCTACAACAGCAGCCTCATCTTCCTGATTCTCTCAGTCTTCTTCGTGAACTTGATCGCAAGGCTTTTCCTTCTTCTTGCATCTTGTTTACCTTTGATGTGGAGTCTCTTTATCCGAGCATCCCTACCACTGAGGGCCTCTATGCTCTTCGGGAGATGGTTGTTGAGTATTTCCATACTCATAATCTTAATCTGAGGTTGATTGATCTGATCTTGGAGCTTGCTGAACTTGTTCTCCGTGAACACTATGTTGAGTTCGATGGTGTTTTTTATAAACAACTCCGGGGTACTGCTATGGGCAGCAATTTCGCAGTTGTCTACGCCTGTCTTTTCCTTTGCCATTTGGAAAAGCGTCTCTTCTCTCAGTTTGATTGCTCCTGTCTTATGTTCTACAAAAGGTTCATTGATGATGCTGTTGGTATTTGGACTGGTGATGAGTCCTCTTTGTCAACATTCTTTTCTCAGTATCAGAGCTTCTACCCTGAGATCAGAATTACACCTTCAGTTTCTTTTTCTTCTGTGGACATTCTTGACATTACCCTCTTCAAGGGAGATCGCTTCCATGCTTGCGGTATTCTTGATACCAAATGCTTCCAGAAGCCCCTCAATGCCTTTCAATACATTCCGTATTACTCCTGGCATCCTCCTCACCAAAAGAAATCCTTCATCTTAAGTGAGCTCAAGAGGTATCTCCTCAGGGAATCAGATCCATTTGGTTTTATGAGACTTCGAAAACAGTTTTACTCCAGACTTCGTGCTCGTGGTTATCCAAAGAAGTTTCTTCTCTCCTGCTTCAAATTGGTCTCTCGGCTTGATAAGTCAGTGCTTCTCTCACGCCTACATAATAGTGCCTCTCAGAGAACTGGGGCCCCCCTCGTTCTTAAGCTTGATTTCAGTTCTTCTGCTAAAGCTTTAAACTTGGGGGCCACCCTAAACCCTATACTTTATCGGCTTTGCCAAGAAGTCCCCGCACTGCGACATCTTCCGTTTCCGAGAGTCTGTTGGCGTAACCCAAGAAAGTTGGGTTCCTTTCTTCTTCGCAGCAGGTTTTTCTCAAGATCACAGCACTCTTCAATCCACTAGGGCCATTGTTTCCCCCGCCTTTTTATAACATACTAACTTTATAATCTGGCGGGGGTCCCACTTTTTGGGTCGGCCTATTCAAGGGTCACACCTCTTGGATTTCCTCGGAAGATTGATATTTATATCCGTCTTCCTCCCATTCTCTTCCACACATTTCTCTCTTCTCTTGTATCCGTTTAATCCAACTGATGAGGGCTGATAGCCTGAAACATGTTTTGGATTCTGGAGATTATATATGAGATTTTTTATTGTGGAATTTAATTGTGGATTTTATTTCTTTCTGGATTACTCCTTTCTATCAGTTTTTAATTCTTTCGGAGCTGCAAGTGATCTATTAAATTTTTTAACACTCTAAATTTTTTAACACTCTAAATTTTTTAACACTCTAAATTTTTTAAATTTTTTAACACTCTAAAATTTTTTAACACTCTAAAATTTTTTAACACTCTAAATTTTTTAACACTCTAAATTTTTTAACACTCTAAAATTTTTTAACACTCTAAATTTTTTAACACTCTAAATTTTTTAACACTCTAAAATTTTTTAACACTCTAAATTTTTTAACACTCTAAAATTTTTTAACACTCTAAAATTTTTTAACACTCTAAAATTTTTTAACACTCTAAATTTTTTAACACTCTAAATTTTTTAACACTTTAAATGTTAAATTTTAAATGTTAAATGTTAAATTTTAAATGTTAAATGTTAAATTTTAAATGTTAAATGTTAAATGTTAAATTTTAAATGTTAAATGTTAAATGTTAAATGTTAAATTTTAAATGTTAAATGTTAAATGTTAAATGTTAAATGTTAAATTTTAAATGTTAAATGTTAAATGTTAAATGTTAAATTTTAAATGTTAAATGTTAAATTTTAAATGTTAAATGTTAAATGTTAAATGTTAAATGTTAAATTTTAAATGTTAAATGTTAAATTTTAAATGTTAAATGTTAAATGTTAAATGTTAAATTTTAAATGTTAAATGTTAAATGTTAAATGTTAAATGTTAAATGTTAAATGTTAAATTTTAAATGTTAAATGTTAAATGTTAAATGTTAAATGTTAAATTTTAAATGTTAAATGTTAAATTTTAAATGTTAAATGTTAAATGTTAAATGTTAAATTTTAAATGTTAAATGTTAAATGTTAAATGTTAAATGTTAAATGTTAAATGTTAAATGTTAAATGTTAAATTTTAAATGTTAAATGTTAAATGTTAAATGTTAAATTTTAAATGTTAAATGTTAAATGTTAAATGTTAAATGTTAAATTTTAAATGTTAAATGTTAAATTTTAAATGTTAAATGTTAAATGTTAAATGTTAAATGTTAAATGTTAAATGTTAAATTTTAAATGTTAAATGTTAAATTTTAAACCCTAAACCCTAAACCCTAAACCCTAAACCCTAAACCCTAAACCCTAAACCCTAAAACCCTAAACCCTAAACCCTAAACCCTAACCCTAAACCCTAAACCCTAAACCCTAACCCTAACCCCTAACCCCCTAACCCCTAACCCTAACCCCCAAACCCCAAACCCCAAACCCCAAACCCCAAACCCCAAACCCTAAACCCTAAACCCTAAACCCTAAACCCCTAAAACCCTAAACCCTAAACCCTAAACCCTAAAACCCTAAAACCCTAAAACCCCAAACCCCAAACCCCAAACCCCAAACCCCAAACCCCAAACCCCAAACCCTAAACCCTAATCCCCAACCCCAAACCCTAATCCCCAACCCTAAACCCCAACCCTGAACCCTGAACCCTGAACCCTAAACCCTAAACCCTATACATTGTATGGCTTTTGCCAAAAAGTATCCGCACATGCCAATTATTTGGATATTTTTCTCATAGTGTTGTATTTAATTAATTAATTAATTGATCAATTAATATTTTATTGATTAATTAATTAATTAATTGATTCTTGAACATGACCTTTGGTTTTCCTGGAAGATGGAAAGTCATTTGGTTTTCTTGGAAGATGGAAAGTCATTTTCCCTTCTATTTAAACCATTCATTTTTATTGTAAACACATTGAGTCCACTGATGACGAGGTGAAATTCCCCAGAAACATGTCTGGACATCTTTTCAATAAAAATTTGTTTCTCATGTTCTTCCTCTGGTTCGAATCTTTGCTGCGAGTGATACATTTGTTAAATTTTAAATCCTAAATTGTTTTCTTCACGAATGCCTTCAATTCCTGCCAGTCGTATCGGATGGTGTATGATGTGCTTGGATATTTCATCTTCTCCATCCGTTTCTTGCGATCTTGGTCTCTTGCAGATCTTTCATTGCTGATTCTGGGGTTTTTTGTTGTCACTGTGGCATTTGTTTGTTGTTGTGGCAACCTGCTCGTCTTCTTTTGGCGTGCCTGGTCTTCTTCTTCCTCTGTCCATTGTCCTGCCGCATGGATAGAGGCTCGGGCGTCATTTTTGTCGTTAGCCCTTTGGGCTGCGTGCATGGTTCACGCCCTTTGTTGGCGCCGCGTTTTGGTTGGCCCCTTGGGGCTTCCTTCTCCTTGCGGCATCTTTCTGCTGGTTACGACCAGCCCTCGGCACCCGCGTGCATTTTTGCTGGCTGCGTCCAGCTTGCGGCTCCGGCCTACGGCACCCGCGTGCCCTTGAAGACCCCCCTGCCGAATGGTCTCCCTCCTCGCGTGTCGCGGCTCGGCGCGGACGGGCTTCGGCCCCATTTTGGATGCTGCCTCCTGCGGATTTCGGCTGCTTCCACGGGACGCCCACTGGGTCTCCCTCTTCCGTGCTCATGCTGTTCCCTCTTCACGTGAGATTTTTTCTGTTCGGCTCCCAGTTTCTTCCTGCGAACAGTTGATGGCTTCGGTTTCTCTTGACGGTTTCCGTGCTTTTTTGTTCGTGGGTTTCTCAGCTGGATCGCCCTCACTATGAGATTTTTTGTGCCTCCATATGGAGTTGGGTCCCCTCTTGCCTAGTTACTTTGTGACGACCAGGAGGGCCTCCCTAAACCCTATACATTGTATGGCTTTTGCCAAAAAGTATCCGCACAAGCCAATTATTTGGATATTTTTCTCATAGTGTTGTATTTAATTAATTAATTAATTGATCAATTAATATTTTATTGATTAATTAATTAATTAATTGATTCTTGAACATGACCTTTGGTTTTCCTGGAAGATGGAAAGTCATTTGGTTTTCTTGGAAGATGGAAAGTCATTTTCCCTTCTATTTAAACCATTCATTTTTATTGTAAACACATTGAGTCCACTGATGACGGGGTGAAATTCCCCAGAAACATGTCTGGACATCTTTTCAATAAAAATTTGTTTCTCATGTTCTTCTTCTGGTTCGAATCTTTGCTGCGAGTGATACATTTGTTAAATGTTAAATGTTAAATGTTAAATGTTAAATGTTAAATGTTAAATTTTAAACCCTAAACCCTAAACCCTAAACCCTAAACCCTATACTTTATCGGCTTTGCCAAGAAGTCCCCGCACTGCGACATCTTCCGTTTCCGAGAGTCTGTTGGCGTAACCCAAGAAAGTTGGGTTCCTTTCTTCTTCGCAGCAGGTTTTTCTCAAGATCACAGCACTCTTCGATCCACTAGGGCCATTGTTTCCCCCGCCTTTTTATAACATACTAATTTTATAACATACTAACTTTATAACATACTAATTTTATAACATACTAATTTTATAACATACTAACTTTATAACATACTAACTTTATAACATACTAACTTTATAACATACTAACTTTATAACATACTAATTTTATAACATACTAACTTTATAATCTGGCGGGGGTCCCACTTTTTGGGTCGGCCTATTCAAGGGTCACACCTCTTGGATTTCCTCGGAAGATTGATATTTATATCCGTCTTCCTCCCATTCGCTTCCACACATTTCTCTCTTCTCTTGTATCCGTTTAATCCAACTGATGAGGGCTGATAGCCCGAAACATGTTTTGGATTCTGGAGATTGTATATGAGATTTTTTATTGTGGAATTTAATTGTGGATTTTATTTCTTTCTGGATTACTCCTTTCTATCAGTTTTTAATTCTTTCGGAGCTGCAAGTGATCTATTAAATTTTTTAACACTCTAAAGTTTTGGATTTCTTCACGATGTCCTCCGGAGAATTAATTGTTCATGGCTCTTTGCCATCCGCTCAAGGCCAATCTCCATCTGCTCATGATGCTGCTCACGCCCAGGGTGGAATTCCATTGAACCAGGATAGAAAGAAACGAAGAGCTGACAGCGGCGCCATTATCTCAGCTCAGGAAAAATCTTTTTTGGCCGAGTTTGCTGCTGAATCATCTCGACAACAAGACTCTTTCGTGCGGAAATTGAATCAATTTATGGTAAAATTCTGTGAGAATACCAATATTTTTTCTTCAAAATTTGAAGATTTCTTATCGGATTCCCACAAAGCACAGGAAGAAGTTTGTTTGCAGGCTGATAGGGCTGTCCAATCCTCCAGAATGCATGCGGACTCTTCCGCCTCCGTCTTGACCGATATTTCTTCTGTTCTTGAACGCTCATTTGATGCCGTTTTAAAACGGCTTGCGGTTTTGGAAGACAAGGTGGCGCAGAGTTGTCAACCCCACCCTGCCCACGCGGATTCTGCCCAAGGCTTTGCTGTTCCAGCTAACGCTGATGCTGCTGCTGCAGCCCAACCGGACAGCGCTGCTCCCCGCGCCAACTCCAGCCTAGGCCCGCACGGTGTTGACAGCGCTGCTCCTCGCGCCAACTCCAGCCAGGGCCCGCACGGTTATGGAGTCTTTGCCGCCCATGGAGCCTTTGCCGCCCACGAGACCCCCCCTGCCTCTCCTTTGATCGCAGAGATGGCTGTGGCTCCTCCGCATGATGATGCTCAACCCTCTTCTCACAGCAGAAGAAAATACCCGGACCAAATTCATCTCCTTGTCAACAAAGCGTTTGCAGAATTTAAACGGGTCTCTCTGGCTGCTGAAAGATCCAAGGACTATCTTGGAAAACTCAACAATTTCAAATCTATTGGCTCTCTTCCAAAAAGCTTGATGATTAAACCACCGAAGCTCTCCATTAACGATGATGAAAGCAATGCTCTCCTCTCTTCTAAATTGGAAACTATTCAGGCTGATGCCAACAAGCTTTTTCTTGATGCCTACATAGATGCTGTTTCTAAAGCATCCATCAATCATAATGCTCAGATTTCCAGCGTTGTTGAGAATTTTGACTCCTCTCTCAAGGGCACTTGCGTCGCTCTCCAGCACCTTCCTCTTTTAGGCACTTTCTCTGTCTCTGCTGATGAATGGTATGCTGAAGCTTTGCAAGAATTTCAGACTTTGTGCAATAAATTCAGTATCGATCGAGCCATCAAAAAAGCTGCCAAGGAACAGGCTGAAGCTTCTAGGCAAGATTCTCGAGATACAGCTATGTCTGATGCCGAACAGCTACCGCCCGATCCCACTATTGCACAAATTATTAATGATAAGATTAATCAGAAATATGGTCATCTTTCTAAAGAAATCATTGCTCTGAAAAATCTTCTCTCTGCCCCCAATGAAACACAGGTGAAGAATAAGAACAGGAAGAAAAAGAACAAGAAGAAAAAGATCTCCTCTGGTGCCCCTCCAGTCAAGACAACTTCTAATGTGGACTCTACTCCAAAAAACGGGTCTCGTGCAGCCGGGAAGAACACCTCGGCTGCCTCTGGACAGTTGCAATCAAAGGGAAACTCTGCCCCCCGCCAGTCGGCGAAGAATGTGCAATCTGCCGCACATTCAAATCCATCCAACGGCAAAAATCATGGGCAGAATTCCTACAAGAATCAAACTCAGGGCCATCAAAGAGGAAGAAACAGACAGTAGAACAGACAGGTACACAACTCCCGCATCCGCGGTTCCGGCCCCGCTTAAATCACTGGGGACCTGCCATTGATCGGGACTTCATGGCTCGATCATTTTTTTCTAGAAAGACTGCCTCGGAGGTTGAGAATCGAATATCTAACATTGCCATTCATAACCTCTCTTCTCGGCGTCTCTCTGCTGATGAACGAAGATTGTTAGGACTTGGAATTAAATTTATTCCTCGTCCTCCTCCAATGTCTGTTCTTGATCTTCATAAAGAATTCAGAGCTTTTGCCAGACTTCTTCGTCTTCGTGCTTTCTTTGGTCCGGAAGCACCTCATGTCTCCTGTTCTCCTCTTGTTTTTGGAGTTTTTCCTCATCCTTTCCGCCAGAAGAATCCCTTTTGGAATCCGGATGAACAAAACTACCAACTTGAAGAGATCATCCATAAAGCTGAAGACATTTTTCGGTCTCGCATTGCTTCCTGTGCTGGCTCGTTTGTTCGGCGTCCTCTTCTTCCTGCTAGACTCCTCAAGAGTCTCAATGATTTGAAGAATGACTCTTCCATTGTCATCAAACCAGCAGATAAGAATCTCGGCCTTGTTGTCCTCAATTCTTCTTGGTACAAATATGAAGGTCTTCGCCAACTTTCGGACCCCCTGGTTTATCTTCGTGTTGATTGTGTTCCTTGGAAGCTGATTTGGAGCAGACTCTCTTTTATCATTGATAAGTTTCTGTTCTTCCTCAAACCTGTTCGTTGCTTCCTTTTGAAGAATCCTTGTTCTTCAGCTAAAGCCTGTGCTTTTTATCTCCTGCCTAAGCTTCATAAGCCTATTCTGGTGGGTAGACCGATTTGCAGCTATACAGGTTATATGTTGGAACCAGCCTCGAAGCTTCTTCATGTTCTTTTGTTTCCGATTCTCCTACAACAGCAGCCTCATCTTCCTGATTCTCTCAGTCTTCTTCGTGAACTTGATCGCAAGGATTTTCCTTCTTCTTGCATCTTGTTTACCTTTGATGTGGAGTCTCTTTATCCGAGCATCCCTACCACTGAGGGCCTCTGTGCTCTTCGGGAGATGGTTGTTGAGTATTTCCATACTCATAATCTTAATCTGAGGTTGATTGATCTGATCTTGGAGCTTGCTGAACTTGTTCTCCGTGAACACTATGTTGAGTTCGATGGTGTTTTTTATAAACAACTCCGGGGTACTGCTATGGGCAGCAATTTCGCAGTTGTCTACGCCTGTCTTTTCCTTTGCCATTTGGAAAAGCGTCTCTTCTCTCAGTTTGATTGCTCCTGTCTTATGTTCTACAAAAGGTTCATTGATGATGCTGTTGGTATTTGGACTGGTGATGAGTCCTCTTTGTCAACATTCTTTTCTCAGTATCAGAGCTTCTACCCTGAGATCAGAATTACACCTTCAGTTTCTTTTTCTTCTGTGGACATTCTTGACATTACCCTCTTCAAGGGAGATCGCTTCCATGCTTGCGGTATTCTTGATACCAAATGCTTCCAGAAGCCCCTCAATGCCTTTCAATACATTCCGTATTACTCCTGGCATCCTCCTCACCAAAAGAAATCCTTCATCTTAAGTGAGCTCAAGAGGTATCTCCTCAGGGAATCAGATCCATTTGGTTTTATGAGACTTCGAAAACAGTTTTACTCCAGACTTCGTGCTCGTGGTTATCCAAAGAAGTTTCTTCTCTCCTGCTTCAAATTGGTCTCTCGGCTTGATAAGTCAGTGCTTCTCTCACGCCTACATAATAGTGCCTCTCAGAGAACTGGGGCCCCCCTCGTTCTTAAGCTTGATTTCAGTTCTTCTGCTAAAGCTTTAAACTTGGGGGCCACCCTAAACCCTATACTTTATCGGCTTTGCCAAGAAGTCCCCGCACTGCGACATCTTCCGTTTCCGAGAGTCTGTTGGCGTAACCCAAGAAAGTTGGGTTCCTTTCTTCTTCGCAGCAGGTTTTTCTCAAGATCACAGCACTCTTCGATCCACTAGGGCCATTGTTTCCCCCGCCTTTTTATAACATACTAACTTTATAGTCTGGCGGGGGTCCCACTTTTTGGGTCGGCCTATTCAAGGGTCACACCTCTTGGATTTCCTCGGAAGATTGATATTTATATCCGTCTTCCTCCCATTCTCTTCCACACATTTCTCTCTTCTCTTGTATCCGTTTAATCCAACTAATGAGGGCTGATAGCCCGAAACATGTTTTGGATTCTGGAGATTGTATATGAGATTTTTTATTGTGGAATTTAATTTTGGATTTTATTTTTTTCTGGATTACTCCTTTCTATCAGTTTTTAATTCTTTCGGAGCTGCAAGTGATCTATTAAATTTTTTAACACTCTAAATTTTTTAACAATCTAAAATTTTTTAACACTCTAAATTTTTTAACACTCTAAATTTTTTAACACTCTAAAATTTTTTAACACTCTAAATTTTTTAACACTCTAAAATTTTTTAACACTCTAAATTTTTTAACACTCTAAATTTTTTAACACTCTAAATTTTTTAACACTCTAAATTTTTTAACACCCTAAACCCTAAACCCTAAACCCTAACTCTTTCTTCGGCTTTTGCCAAAAAGTACCCGCACAATGCCTATCTTATTGGATTTTTCTTCATAGTGATGTTCTATTTAATTATTTAATCGATTAATTAATAATCTTTTAATTAATTGATTTCTTAATTAAATTGCATGACTGTTCGGTTTCTGGAAGTTGAAGTGGATTTGTCTCCACCAGCTTCTATTTAAATCGTTTGTAATGGCTTTTATTGTTAAAACATTCAAGTCCACTGATGAGGGGGTGAAATTCCTCCGAAACTAGTCTGGACGTTTTTCAATAAAAATCTTTCACTCTCATGCTTTTTTCCTGGTTCGAATTTGATGCTGCAAGTGATATTTTAATTTAATTTAATTATTCCTAAACCCTAAATCCTAAACCCTAAATCCTAAATCCTAAACCCTAAATCCTAAACCCTAAATCATAAATCCTAAACCCTAAATCCTAAATCCTAAACCCTAAATCCTAAACCCTAAATCCTAAACCCTAAACCCTAAATCCTAAACCCTAAACATTTTTAAGTTCCCGCACATTATTAAATGCCATTAATTTGGTATTTAATTTTTTATTCACTTAAGTGATTTGTATGACTGTTGGTTTTTCTTGGAAGTTGAAGCGGCTTTTGCTTCACTTCTATTTAAAACCCCGAATTGTTCATTTTATTGTAACAAGTCCACTGATGAGAGGGTGAAACTCCCTCGAAACATGTCTGGACAATTTTATCAATAAAATTCATTTACTTTCATACTTTCTTCTGGATCCTCTTCTGTGCTGCCAGTGATAAATTCTTTTTAATAAACTTTTAAATCTTTTTTCTTCACGCGTGCCGCAGAATGATTCAGTCGTATCGGACAGCCCCTTCATTGAAGATTCTTTGATGGTTTATTGAAGATTTTTCCTGCTATTCGAGTTGCGTTGCTGTTTGCCGAGGTTTTTTTGCTGTCGTTGTTGGTGTTCTCCATTCTGGTTTCACCTTTGCTGCAGCCCTGCGTCCTTCTCTGGGCATTTTTTGGTCTTCTGCCTCTAATTTTGGAGGCTCTGGGCGTGCTCTTTTTTCTCGCCGGCGTTGGCTTTTTGGCCCGATCTGGGCGTTTCTTGCCGCCGCCGCCGTCATGGTTGGGCTCGAGCTCCTTCGAGCCTCTTCCCTCACGCCCTGCGGCGCCTTGTGCTGGCCCTTTGGGCCTCCCTCGGCGTCCTCTGCTGGCTTCGGCCAGCCCTCGGCTCGCCTGGTGTCGTCTCGGCACCCGCGTGCCCCTGAAGACCTGCCGTGCTCTCCTCTGCGTGTTGTTCCTCTGCGGACGGGCTTCGGCCCTTTTTGGACGCCGCCTCCTGCGGATTGTGCTGCCTCCTCGGATGCCCTTTGGGATCCGCCTCCGCCTTGTTCCAGTTTCGCGTTCTTCGGATGTGCATGGCCCCTCGGCCCCTGCGAACGGTTTCTTGGTGGCTTGCCGGTTTTCCTTGGCGGTTTTCCGGTGCTGCCTTCTTCGCCGGTTTTCCTTGGCGGTTTTCCGGTGCTACCTTGTTCGTGGGCTTCGTCAGCAACCTTCACTTTTGTGAATTTTGTGCCTCCTTTCGGAGTTGGGACCCCTCGTACCTAGGCTTTTTGCCGAACACGGGGGTTTTCCTAAACCCTAAACATTTTTAAGTTCCCGCACATTATTAAATGCCATTAATTTGGTATTTAATTTTTTATTCACTTAAGTGATTTGTATGACTGTTGGTTTTTCTTGGAAGTTGAAGCGGCTTTTGCTTCACTTCTATTTAAAACCCCGAATTGTTCATTTTATTGTAACAAGTCCACTGATGAGAGGGTGAAACTCCCTCGAAACATGTCTGGACAATTTTATCAATAAAATTCATTTACTTTCATACTTTCTTCTGGATCCTCTTCTGTGCTGCTAGTGATAAATTCTTTTTAATAAATTTTTAATAAACTTTTTAATAAACTTTTTAATAAACTTTTTAATAAACTTTTTAATAAATTTTTAATAAATTTTTAATAAACTTTTAATAAATTTTTAATAAACTTTTTAATAAACTTTTTAATAAACTTTTTAATAAATTTTTAATAAACTTTTTAATAAATTTTTAATAAACTTTTTAATAAACTTTTTAATAAACTTTTTAATAAACTTTTTAATAAACTTTTTAATAAACTTTTTAATAAACTTTTTAATAAACTTTTTAATAAACTTTTTAATGAGGGCTGATAGCCCGAAACATGTTTTGGATTCTGGAGATTGTATATGAGATTTTTTATTGTGGAATTTAATTGTGGATTTTATTTCTTTCTGGATTACTCCTTTCTATCAGTTTTTAATTCTTTCGGAGCTGCAAGTGATCTATTAAATTTTTTAACACTCTAAAATTTTTTAACACTCTAAAATTTTTTAACACTCTAAATTTTTTAACACCCTAAACCCTAAACCCTAAACCCTAAACCCTAAACCCTAAACCCTAAAACCCTAAAACCCTAAACCCTAAACCCTAAACCCTAAACCCTAAACCCTAAACCCAAACCCCAAACCCCAAACCCCAAACCCCAAACCCCAAACCCCAAACCCTAACCCTAAACCCTAAACTTTATCGGCTTTGCCAAGAAGTCCCCGCACTGCGACATCTTCCATTTCCAAGAGTCTGTTGGCGTAACCCAAGAAAGTTGGGTTCCTTTCTTCTTCGCAGCAGGTTTTTCTCAAGATCACAGCACTCTTCGATCCACTAGGGCCATTGTTTCCCCCGCCTTTTTATAACATACTAACTTTATAATCTGGCGGGGGTCCCACTTTTTGGGTCGGCCTATTCAAGGGTCACACCTCTTGGATTTCCTCGGAAGATTGATATTTATATCCGTCTTCCTCCCATTCTCTTCCACACATTTCTCTCTTCTTTTGTATCCGTTTAATCCAACTGATGAGGGCTGATAGCTCGAAACATGTTTTGGATTCTGGAGATTGTATATGAGATTTTTAATTGTGGAATTTAATTGTGGATTTTATTTCTTTCTGGATTACTCCTTTCTATCAGTTCTTTAATTCTTTCGGAGCTGCAAGTGATCTATTGAATTTTTTAACACTCTAAATTTTTTAACACTCTAAATTTTTTAACACTCTAAAATTTTTTAACACTCTAAATTTTTTAACACTCTAAATTTTTTAACACTCTAAAATTTTTTAACACTCTAAATTTTTTAACACTCTAAAATTTTTTAACACTCTAAAATTTTTTAACACTCTAAATTTTTTAACACTCTAAATTTTTTAACACTCTAAAATTTTTTAACACTCTAAAATTTTTTAACACTCTAAATTTTTTAACACTCTAAATTTTTTAACACTCTAAAATTTTTTATCGCCCTCACTATGAGATTTTTTGTGCCTCCATATGGAGTTGGGTCCCCTCTTGCCTAGTTACTTTGTGACGACCAGGAGGGCCTCCCTAAACCCTATACATTGTATGGCTTTTGCCAAAAAGTATCCGCACATGCCAATTATTTGGATATTTTTCTCATAGTGTTGTATTTAATTAATTAATTAATTGATCAATTAATATTTTATTGATTAATTAATTAATTGATTCTTGAACATGACCTTTGGTTTTCTTGGAAGATGGAAAGTCATTTTTCTTGGAAGATGGAAAGTCATTTTCCCTTCTATTTAAACCGTTCATTTTTATTGTAAACATATTGAGTCCACTGATGACGGGGTGAAATTCCCCAGAAACATGTCTGGACATCTTTTCAATAAAAATTTGTTTCTCATGTTCTTCTTCTGGTTCGAATCTTTGCTGCGAGTGATACATTTGTTAAATGTTAAATGTTAAATGTTAAATGTTAAATGTTAAATTTTAAAAAATTTTAGAGTGTTAAAAAATTTAGAGTGTTAAAAAATTTTAGAGTGTTAAAAAATTTAGAGTGTTAAAAAATTTAGAGTGTTAAAAAATTTTAGAGTGTTAAATAATTTCAATAAAATTTGTTCTTGCTTATTTCTGGATCTTTCTGATGCTGCAAGTGATACTTTTGTTAAATGTTAAATGTTAAATGTTAAATGTTAAATGTTAAATGTTAAATTTTAATCTTTTAATTAATTGATTTCTTAATTAAATTGCATGACTGTTCGGTTTCTGGAAGTTGAAGTGGATTTGTCTCCACCAGCTTCTATTTAAATCGTTTGTAATGGCTTTTATTGTTAAAACATTCAAGTCCACTGATGAGGGGGTGAAATTCCTCCGAAACTAGTTTGGACGTTTTTCAATAAAAATCTTTCACTCTCATGCTTTTTTCCTGGTCCGAATTTGATGCTGCAAGTGATATTTTAATTTAATTATTCCTAAAATCCTTTTTTCTTCACGCTGCCATCAAATTCTTGCCAGTTCCGTTCAAATGACTATCGTTTTTTCACTTCGCCTGTACTTTTTTGGTTCGGGTGCTTGCTGTTGATGGTTGTTCGTGAGCGGATTTTTTGATGGAGTTTGGTTCGTTTTTCTCCATCTCTTCTGCGATCATTGCTGCTGCTGGGTTTCGTGGGTTGAACCTTCCTCCGTTCGTGGCTCTTCTCGGTGCTGCCTTCGGAGGCCCGGGCGTCGCCATTTTTGCCCATTTCGGGCTCCTTCTCGGCCACCCTCTTGCTGGTCTTTACGCCAGCATCTGCTGGTCTTCGTGCCAGCCCTTGCCATGCTGTGCCTTTGGCACAGCGTGCCCTTGGTTCCCCGACGTCGCCGTTCGCGGTTTCTGCGTTCGGGTTGCGGTCGCAGGTGCCTTTCCACGCTCGGGCTCAGGTTTTTGGCCCCCCCTGGTCGCCGCCTCTCTGCTTATTGCAGGACGCCGCCGCTATGGATCCCCTTTGGGATCCCTCTCCTGTGCGTGGTCGTTCCGGCCTCCTCCTCCGCTACCCTCGACTGTTCGTCGTCCCAGCCCCCACGGGCGTTCTTGGCAGTTTTCCGGCCTTCGCGGTGGTTCCGATTTTCCTTGGTGGTTTTCGGCTTCTCTCCGGCGGTTTTCGGTTTCCTGTGCTCGTGGGTTCCAGCTTTGTTCGCCATCACTATGTTTTTTGTGCCTCCTGCTTAGGAGTCGGGTCCCCTCGTGCCAAGTCACTTTGTGACGAACATGAGGGTTTCCCTAAACCCTAACTCTTTCTTCGACTTTTGCCAAAAAGTACCCGCACAATGCCTATCTTATTGGATTTTTCTTCATAGTGATGTTCTATTTAATTATTTAATCGATTAATTAATAATCTTTTAATTAATTGATTTCTTAATTAAATTGCATGACTGTTCAGTTTCTGGCAGTTGAAGTGGATTTGTCTCCACCAGCTTCTATTTAAATCGTTTGTAATGGCTTTTATTGTTAAAACATTCAAGTCCACTGATGAGGGGGTGAAATTCCTCCGAAACTAGTCTGGACGTTTTTCAATAAAAATCTTTCACTCTCATGCTTTTTTCCTGGTCCGAATTTGATGCTGCAAGTGATATTTTAATTTAATTATTCCTAAAATCCTTTTTTCTTCACGCTGCCATCAAATTCTTGCCAGTTCCGTTCAAATGACTATCGTTTTTTCACTTCGCCTATACTTTTTTGGTTCGGGTGCTTGCTGTTGATGGTTGTTCGTGAGCGGATTTTTTGATGGAGTTTGGTTCGTTTTTCTCCATCTCTTCTACGATCATTGCTGCTGCTGGGTTTCGTGGGTTGAACCTTCCTCCGTTCGTGGCTCTTCTCGGTGCTGCCTTCGGAGGCCCGGGCGTCGCCGTTTTTGCCCATTTCAGGCTCCTTCTCGGCCGCCCTCTTGCTGGTCTTTGCGCCAGCATCTGCTGGTCTTCGTGCCAGCCCTTGCCATGCTGTGCCTTTGGCACAGCGTGCCCTTGGTTCCCCGACGTCGCCGTTCGCGGTTCGCGGTTTCTGCGTTCGGGTTGCGGTCGCAGGTGCCTTTCCACGCTCGGGCTCGGGTTTTTGGCCCCCCCTGGTCGCCGCCTCTCTGCTTATTGCAGGACGCCGCCGCCATGGATCCCCTTTGGGATCCCTCTCCTGTGCGTGGTCGTTCCGGCCTCCTCCTCCGCTACCCTCGGCTGTTCGTCGTCCCAGCCCCCACGGGCGTTCTTGGCAGTTTTCCGGCCTTCGCGGTGGTTCCGATTTTCCTTGGTGGTTTTCGGCTTCTCTCCGGCGGTTTTCAGTTTCCTGTGCTTGTGGGTTCCAGCTTTGTTCGCCATCACTATGTTTTTTGTGCCTCCTGCTTAGGAGTCGGGTCCCCTCGTGCCAAGTCACTTTGTGACGAACATGAGGGTTTCCCTAAACCCTAACTCTTTCTTCGGCTTTTGCCAAAAAGTACCCGCACAATGCCTATCTTATTGGATTTTTCTTCATAGTGATGTTCTATTTAATTATTTAATCGATTAATTAATAATCTTTTAATTAATTGATTTCTTAATTAAATTGCATGACTGTTCGGTTTCTGAAAGTTGAAGTGGATTTGTCTCCACCAGCTTCTATTTAAATCGTTTGTAATGGCTTTTATTGTTAAAACATTCAAGTCCACTGATGAGGGGGAGAAATTCCTCCGAAACTAGTCTGGACGTTTTTCAATAAAAATCTTTCACTCTCATGCTTTTTTCCTGGTCCGAATTTGATGCTGCAAGTGATATTTTAATTTAATTATTCCTAAACCCTAAACCCTAAACCCTAAACCCTATTCATTCATGGCTTTTTGCCAAAAAGTACCCGCACGACTATTTTTGGTCTTTTCTCCTCTCCATAGTGATGTTTTAATTAATTAATTGATTGATTAATTAATCTTTTTAATTAATTGATTAATTGATTAATTGTTTAAGCATGACTGTTGGTTTTCTTGGAAGTTGAGAAGTCCCCTCACTTCTATTTAAACCGTTTTATTGTATCTTTTATTGTAAGTCCACTGATGATGGGGTGAAATTCCCCAGAAACATGTCTGGACATCTTTTCAATAATTTCAATAAAATTTGTTCTTGCTTATTTCTGGATCTTTCTGATGCTGCAAGTGATACTTTTGTTAAATTTTAAATCCTAAAGTTCCTTCTTCACGCTGCCGTCAGATTTTTCCAGTTTTTCTGAGGCTTTGCTATCGGTGCTTAATGGCTTCTCCAGTTCACTTTTCTGTCCTGGTGCTTCGCTATTGATGGCTTTTTTTGCTTCGGGTCTTGGCAGATGGTTCGTGGTTGGTTCCACCCTTGCTGTCCCCCTTTGCGATCTTCGCTGGTGCCGGATTTCTGTGGGTTGATCCTCTTTCCTTCGCCTTCCTCTGGTTTCGGCGAAGACCCGGGCTGTCGTTTTTTATGCCCTTTAGGGCTTTGCGGCCGCTTTGCTGCATTTTTGCAGCTTTTTTGGCACTTTGTGCCCCTTGGCACTGGGTGCATTTTGCACCCCGTGCTGCCTTGGATCCCTACTGGCGATGCCGTGGCCTCCTTCGTCGCGGGTTTGCATTTTTGGCTGGGGGTTCTTCTGCTCCATGCTGCAGTTCTGGGCTTTGTTGCCCCTTCGGACGCCGCCTCTCTGCTGTCGCAGGATGCCGCCTCCTTGGATCCCCCTTGGCGATCCTCTTCTCTGCAACTGGTTCGTGTTTGGCCCCTGCCCTCTTCGTCGACTTCCGCATTTTTGGCACTCGGTGTTTCCTCTCCCGGCCCCCACGGGCGGTTTTGGTGGTTTCCGCTTCCTTTCGGTGGTTTCCGGTTTCCTGGTTTTGGTCCCGGTTTTGCTGCCTTGGTGGTTTCCATGCTCGTGGTTGCTCTTGGTCGCCCTCACTATGGTTTGGATTTGTGCCTCCTACTTCGTGGGAGATGGGTCCCCTCGTACCTAGCTACTATGTAGCGAACACGAGGGCTTCCCTAAACCCTATTCATTCATGGCTTTTTGCCAAAAAGTACCCGCACGACTATTTTTGGTCTTTTCTCCTCTCCATAGTGATGTTTTAATTAATTAATTGATTGATTAATTAATCTTTTTAATTAATTGATTAATTGATTAATTGTTTAAGCATGACTGTTGGTTTTCTTGGAAGTTGAGAAGTCCCCTCACTTCTATTTAAACCGTTTTATTGTATCTTTTATTGTAAGTCCACTGATGATGGGGTGAAATTCCCCAGAAACATGTCTGGACATCTTTTCAATAATTTCAATAAAATTTGTTCTTGCTTATTTCTGGATCTTTCTGATGCTGCAAGTGATACTTTTGTTAAATGTTAAATGTTAAATGTTAAATGTTAAATGTTAAATGTTAAATGTTAAATTTTAAATGTTAAATTTTAAATCTTAAGTGAGCTCAAGAGGTATCTCCTCAGGGAATCAGATCTATTTGGTTTTATGAGACTTCGAAAACAGTTCTACTCCAGACTTCGTGCTCGTGGTTATCCAAAGAATTTTCTTCTCTCCTGCTTCAAATTGGTCTCTCGGCTTGATAAGTCAGTGCTTCTCTCACGCCTACATAATAGTGCCTCTCAGAGAACTGGGGCCCCCCTCGTTCTTAAGCTTGATTTCAGTTCTTCTGCTAAAGCTTTAAACTTGGGGGCCACCCTAAACCCTATACTTTATCGGCTTTGCCAAGAAGTCCCCGCACTGCGACATCTTCCATTTCTGAGAGTCTGTTGGCGTAACCCAAGAAAGTTGGGTTCCTTTCTTCTTCGCAGCAGGTTTTTCTCAAGATCACAGCACTCTTCGATCCACTAGGGCCATTGTTTCCCCCGCCTTTTTATAACATACTAACTTTATAATCTGGCGGGGGTCCCGCTTTTTGGGTCGGCCTATTCAAGGGTCACACCTCTTGGATTTCCTTGGAAGATTGATATTTATATCCGTCTTCCTCCCATTCTCTTCCACACATTTCTCTCTTCTCTTGTATCCGTTTAATCCAACTGATGAGGGCTGATAGCCCGAAACATGTTTTGGATTCTGGAGATTGTATATGAGATTTTTTATTGTGGAATTTAATTGTGGAATTTATTTCTTTCTGGATTACTCCTTTCTATCAGTTTTTTAATTCTTTTGGAGCTGCAAGTGATCTATTAAATTTTTTAACACTCTAAATTTTTTAACACTCTAAAATTTTTTAACACTCTAAATTTTTTAACACTCTAAAATTTTTTAACACTCTAAATTTTTTAACACTCTAAAATTTTTTAACACTCTAAAATTTTTTAACACTCTAAATTTTTTAACACTCTAAATTTTTTAACACTCTAAAATTTTTTAACACTCTAAACTTTTTTAACACTCTAAAATTTTTTAAGACTCTAAATTTTTTAAAATTTTTTAACACTCTAAATTTTTTAACACTCTAAAATTTTTTAACACTCTAAATTTTTTAAATTTTTTAACACTCTAAAATTTTTTAACACTCTAAAATTTTTTAACACTCTAAATTTTTTAACACTCTAAATTTTTTAACACTCTAAAATTTTTTAACACTCTAAATTTTTTAACACTCTAAATTTTTTAACACTCTAAAATTTTTTAACACTCTAAAATTTTTTAACACCCTAAACCCTAAACCCTAAACCCTAAACCCTAAACCCTAAACCCTAAAACCCTAAACCCTAAACCCTAAACCCTAAAACCTTAAACCCTAAACCCTAAACCCTAAACCCTAAACCCTAAACCCTAAAACCCTAAACCCTAAACCCTAAAACCCTAAACCCTAAACCCTAAAACCCTAAAACCCTAAAACCTAAACCCTAAAACCCTAAACCCTAAACCCTAAACCCTATACTTTATCGGCTTTGCCAAGAAGTCCCCGCACTGCGACATCTTCCATTTCCGAGAGTCTGTTGGCGTAACCCAAGAAAGTTGGGTTCGTTTCTTCTTCGCAGCAGGTTTTTCTCAAGATCACAGCACTCTTTGATCCACTAGGGCCATTGTTTCCCCCGCCTTTTTATAACATACTAATTTTATAACATACTAATTTTATAACATACTAACTTTATAACATACTAACTTTATAACATACTAATTTTATAACATACTAATTTTATAACATACTAACTTTATAACATACTAATTTTATAACATACTAACTTTATAACATACTAACTTTATAACATACTAATTTTATAACATACTAACTTTATAACATACTAACTTTATAACATACTAAATTTATAACATACTAACTTTATAACATACTAATTTTATAACATACTAACTTTATAACATACTAACTTTATAACATACTAATTTTATAACATACTAACTTTATAACATACTAACTTTATAACATACTAACTTTATAACATACTAATTTTATAACATACTAACTTTATAACATACTAATTTTATAACATTATAACATACTAACTTTATAACATACTAACTTTATAACATACTAACTTTATAACATACTAATTTTATAACATACTAATTTTATAACATACTAACTTTATAACATACTAACTTTATAACATACTAATTTTATAACATACTAACTTTATAACATACTAACTTTATAACATACTAACTTTATAATCTGGCGGGGGTCCCACTTTTTGGGTCGGCCTATTCAAGGGTCACACCTCTTGGATTTCCTCGGAAGATTGATATTTATATCCATCTTCCTCCCATTCTCTTCCACACATTTCTCTCTTCTCTTGTATCCGTTTAATCCAACTAATGAGGGCTGATAGCCCAAAACATGTTTTGGATTCTGGAGATTGTATATGAGATTTTTTATTGTGGAATTTAATTGTGGAATTTATTTCTTTCTGGATTACTCCTTTCTATCAGTTTTTTAATTCTTTCGGAGCTGCAAGTGATCTATTAAATTTTTTAACACTCTAAAGTTTTGGATTTCTTCACGATTTCCTCCGGATAATTAATTGTTCATGGCTCTTTGTCATCCGCTCAAGGCCAATCTCCATCTACTCATGATGCTGCTCACGCCCAGGGTGGAAATCCATCGAACTAGGATAGAAAGAAACGAAGAGCTGACAGCGGCGCCATTATCTCAGCTCAGGAAAAATCTTTTTTGGCCGAGTTTGCTGCTGAATCATCTCGACAACAAGATTCTTTCTTGCGGAAATTGAATCAATTTATGGTAAAATTCTGTGAGAATACCAATACTTTTTCTTTAAAATTTGAAGATTTCTTATCGGATTCCCACAAAGCACAGGAAGAAGTTTGTTTGCAGGCTGATAGGGCTGCCCAATCCTCCAGAATGCATGCGGACTCTTCCACCTCCGTCTTGACCAATATTTCTTCCGTTCTTGAACGCTCCTTTGATGCCATTTTAAAACGGCTTGCGGTTTTGGAAGACAGGGTGGCGCAGAGTTGTCAACCCCACCCTGCCCGCACGGATTCTGCCCAAGGCTTTACTGTCCCAGCTAACGCTGATGCTGTTGCTGCAGCCCAACCGGACAGCGCTGCTCCCCGCGCCAACTCCAGCCTAGGCCCACACGTTGTTGACAGCGCTGCTCCTCGCGCCAACTCCAGCCAGGGCCCGCACGGTTATGGAGTCTTTGCCGCCCATGGAGCCTTTGCCGCCCACGAGACCCCCCCTGCCTCTCCTTTGATCGCAGAGATGGCTGTGGCTCCTCCGCATGATGATGCTCAACCCTCTTCTCACAGCAGAAGAAAATACCCGGACCAAATTCATCTCCTTGTCAACAAAGCGTTTGCAGAATTTAAACGGGTCTCTCTGGCTGCTGAAAGATCTAAGGACTATCTTGGAAAACTCAACAATTTCAAATCTATTGGCTCTCTTCCAAAAAGCTTGATGATTAAACCACCGAACCTCTCCATTAACGATGATGAAAGCAAAGCTCTCCTCTCTTCTAAATTGGAAACTATTCAGGCTGATGCCAACAAGCTTTTTCTCGATGCCTACATAGATGCTGTTTCTAAAGCATCCATCAATCATAATGCTCAGATTTCCAGCGTTGTTGAGAATTTCGACTCCTCTCTCAAGGGCACTTGCGTCGCTCTCCAGCACCTTCCTCTTTTAGGCACTTTCTCTGTCTCTGCTGATGAATGGTATGCTGAAGCTTTGCAAGAATTTCAGACTTTGTGCAATAAATTCAGTATCGATCGAGCCATCAAAAAAGCTGCCAAGGAACAGGCTGAAGCTTCTAGGCAAGATTCTCGAGATACAGCTATGTCTGATGCCGAACAGCTACCGCCCGATCCCACTATTGCACAAATTATTAATGATAAGATTAATCAGAAATATGGTCATCTTTCTAAAGAAATCATTGCTCTGAAAAATCTTCTCTCTGCCCCCAATGAAACACAGGTGAAGAATAAGAACAGGAAGAAAAAGAACAAGAAGAAAAAGATCTCCTCTGGTGCCCCTCCAGTCAAGACAACTTCTAATGTGGACTCTACTCCAAAAAACGGGTCTCGTGCAGCCGGGAAGAACACCTCGGCTGCCTCTGGACAGTTGCAATCAAAGGGAAACTCTGCCCCCCGCCAGTCGGCGAAGAATGTGCAATTTGTCGCACATTCAAATCCATCCAAGGGCAAAAATCGTGGGCAGAATTCCTACAAGAATCAAACTCAGGGCCATCAAAGAGGAAGAAACAGACAGCAGAACAGACAGGTACACAACTCCCGCATCCGCGGTTCTGGCCCCGCTTAAATCACTGGGGACCTGCCATTGATCGGGACTTCATGGCTCGATCATTTTTTTCTAGAAAGACTGCCTCGGAGGTTGAGAATCGGATATCTAACATTGCCATTCATAACCTCTCTTCTCGGCGTCTCTCTGCTGATGAACGAAGATTGTTAGGACTTGGAATTAAATTTATTCCTCGTCCTCCTCCAATGTATGTTCTTGATCTTCATAAAGAATTCAGAGCTTTTGCCAGACTTCTTCATCTTCGTGCTTTCTTTGGTCCGGAAGCACCTCATGTCTCCTGTTCTCCTCTTGTTTATGGAGTTTTTCCTCATCCTTTCCGCCAGAAGAATCCCTTTTGGAATCCGGATGAACAAAACTTCCAACTTGAAGAGATCATCCATAAAGCTGAAGACATTTTTTGGTCTCGCATTGCTTCCTGTGCTGGCTCGTTTGTTCGGCGTCCTCTTCTTCCTGCTAGACTCCTCAAGAGTCTCAATGATTTGAAGAATGACTCTTCCATTGTCATCAAACCAGCAGATAAGAATCTCGGCCTTGTTGTCCTCAATTCTTCTTGGTACAAATATGAAGGTCTTCGCCAACTTTCGGACCCCCTGGTTTATCTTCGTGTTGATTGTGTTCCTTGGAAGCTGATTTGGAGCAGACTCTCTTTTATCATTGATAAGTTTATGTTCTTCCTCAAACCTGTTCGTTGCTTCCTTTTGAAGAATCCTTGTTCTTCAGCTAAAGCCTGTGCTTTTTATCTCCTGCCTAAGCTTCATAAGCCTATTCTGGTGGGTAGACCGATTTGCAGCTATACAGGTTATATGTTGGAACCAGCCTCGAAGCTTCTTCATGTTCTTTTGTTTCCGATTCTCCTACAACAGCAGCCTCATCTTCCTGATTCTCTCAGTCTTCTTCGTGAACTTGATCGCAAGACTTTTCCTTCTTCTTGCATCTTGTTTACCTTTGATGTGGAGTCTCTTTATCCGAGCATCCCTACCACTGAGGGCCTTTATGCTCTTCGGGAGATGGTTGTTGAGTATTTTGATAGTCATAATCTTAATCTGAGGTTGATTGATCTAATTTTGGAGCTTGCTGAACTTGTTCTCCGTGAACACTATGTTGAGTTTGATGGCGTTTTTTACAAACAACTCCGAGGTACTGCTATGGGCAGCAATTTCGCAGTTGTCTACGCCTGTCTTTTCCTTTGCCATTTGGAAAAGCGTCTCTTCTCTCAGTTTGATTGCTCCTGTCTTATGTTCTACAAAAGGTTCATTGATGATGCTGTTGGTATTTGGACTGGTGATGAGTCCTCTTTGTCAACATTCTTTTCTCAGTATCAGAGCTTCTACCCTGAGATCAGAATTACACCTTCAGTTTCTTTCTCTTCTGTGGACATTCTTGACATTACCCTCTTCAAGGGAGATCGCTTCCATGCTTGCGGTATTCTTGATACCAAATGCTTCCAGAAGCCCCTCAATGCCTTTCAATACATTCCGTATTACTCTTGGCATCCTCCTCACCAAAAGAAATCCTTCATCTTAAGTGAGCTCAAGAGGTATCTCCTCAGGGAATCAGATCCATTTGGTTTTATGAGACTTCGAAAACAGTTTTACTCCAGACTTCGTGCTCGTGGTTATCCAAAGAAGTTTCTTCTCTCCTGCTTCAAATTGGTCTCTCGGCTTGATAAGTCAGTGCTTCTCTCACGCCTACATAATAGTGCCTCTCAGAGAACTGGGGCCCCCCTCGTTCTTAAGCTTGATTTCAGTTCTTCTGCTAAAGCTTTAAACTTGGGGGCCACCCTAAACCCTATACTTTATCGGCTTTGCCAAGAAGTCCCCGCACTGCG
>CM053792.1:50000-62500 GCA_028749045.1 Cupressus sempervirens
TTTTATTGTAAGTCCACTGATGATGGGGTGAAATTCCCCAGAAACATGTCTGGACATCTTTTCAATAATTTCAATAAAATTTGTTCTTGCTTATTTCTAGATCTTTCTGATGCTGCAAATGATACTTTTGTTAAATGTTAAATGTTAAATGTTAAATTTTAAATGTTAAATGTTAAATTTTAAATGTTAAATGTTAAATTTTAAATGTTAAATGTTAAATGTTAAATGTTAAATGTTAAATTTTAAATGTTAAATTTTAAATGTTAAATGTTAAATTTTAAACCCTATACTTTCATGGCTTTTTGCCAAAAAGTACTCGCACGACTATTTTTGGTCTTTTCTCCTCTCCATAGTGATGTTTTAATTAATTAATTGATTGATTAATTAATCTTTTTAATTAATTGATTAATTGATTAATTTTTTAAGCATGACTGTTGGTTTTCTTGGAAGTTGAGAAGTCCCCTCACTTCTATTTAAACCGTTTTATTGTAACTTTTATTGTAAGTCCACTGATGATGGGGTGAAATTCCCCAGAAACATGTCTGGACATTTTTTCAATAATTTCAATAAAATTTGTTCTTGCTTATTTCTGGATCTTTCTGATGCTGCAAGTGATACTTTTGTTAAATTTTAAATGTTAAATGTTAAATGTTAAATGTTAAATGTTAAATGTTAAATGTTAAATTTTAAATGTTAAATGTTAAATGTTAAATGTTAAATATTAATTAATTGATTGATTAATTAATCTTTTTAATTAATTGATTAATTGATTAATTTTTTAAGCATGACTGTTGGTTTTCTTGGAAGTTGAGAAGTCCCCTCACTTCTATTTAAACCGTTTTATTGTAACTTTTATTGTAAGTCCACTGATGATGGGGTGAAATTCCCCAGAAACATGTCTGGACATCTTTTCAATAATTTCAATAAAATTTGTTCTTGCTTATTTCTGGATCTTTCTGATGCTGCAAGTGATACTTTTGTTAAATTTTAAATGTTAAATTTTAAATTTTAAATGTTAAATGTTAAATGTTAAATGTTAAATTTTAAATGTTAAATGTTAAATGTTAAATTTTAAATGTTAAATTTTAAATGTTAAATGTTAAATTTTAAATGTTAAATTTTAAATGTTAAATGTTAAATGTTAAATGTTAAATGTTAAATGTTAAATGTTAAATTTTAAATGTTAAATGTTAAATGTTAAATGTTAAATTTTAAATGTTAAATGTTAAATGTTAAATGTTAAATGTTAAATGTTAAATTTTAAATGTTAAATTTTAAATGTTAAATGTTAAATGTTAAATGTTAAATTTTAAATGTTAAATGTTAAATTTTAAATGTTAAATGTTAAATGTTAAATTTTAAATTTTAAATGTTAAATGTTAAATGTTAAATTTTAAATGTTAAATGTTAAATTTTAAATGTTAAATGTTAAATGTTAAATGTTAAATTTTAAATGTTAAATGTTAAATGTTAAATGTTAAATTTTAAATGTTAAATGTTAAATGTTAAATGTTAAATGTTAAATTGTTAAATGTTAAATGTTAAATTGTTAAATGTTAAATGTTAAATGTTAAATTTTTTAACACTCTAAATTTTTTAACACTCTAAAATTTTTTAACACTCTAAATTTTTTAACACTCTAAAATTTTTTAACACTCTAAATTTTTTAACACTCTAAATTTTTTAACACTCTAATTTTTTAACACTCTAAAATTTTTTAACACTCTAAATTTTTTAACACTCTAAAATTTTTTAACACTCTAAATTTTTTAACACTCTAAATTTTTTAACACTCTAAAATTTTTTAACACTCTAAAATTTTTTAACACTCTAAATTTTTTAACACTCTAAATTTTTTAACACTCTAAATGTTAAATGTTAAATATTAAATGTTAAATTTTAAATGTTAAATTTTAAATGTTAAATGTTAAATGTTAAATGTTAAATGTTAAATGTTAAATGTTAAATTTTAAATGTTAAATTTTAAATGTTAAATGTTAAATGTTAAATGTTAAATGTTAAATGTTAAATTTTAAATGTTAAATTTTAAATGTTAAATTTTAAACACTAAACCCTAAACCCTAAACCCTGAACCCTGAACCCTGAACCCTGAACCCTATTCATTCATGGCTTTTTGCCAAAAAGTACCCGCACGACTATTTTTGGTCTTTTCTTCTCTCCATAGTGATGTTTTAATTAATTAATTGATTGATTAATTAATCTTTTTAATTAATTAATTGATTAATTGATTAATTGTTTAAGCATGACTGTTGGTTTTCTTAGAAGTTGAGAAGTCCCCTCACTTCTATTTAAACTGTTTTATTGTATCTTTTATTGTAACTCCACTGATGATGGGGTGAAATTCCCCAGAAACATGCCTGGACATCTTTTCAATAATTTCAATAAAATTTGTTCTTGCTTATTTCTGGATTTTTCTGATGCTGCAAGTGATACTTTTGTTAAATTTTAAATCCTAAAGTTCCTTCTTCACGCTGCCGTCGGATTTTTCCAGTTTTCCTGAGGCTTTGCTATCGGTGCTTAATGGCTTCTCCAGTTCACTTTTCTGTCCTGGTGCTTCGTTGTTGATGGCTTTTTTTGCTTCGGGTCTTGGCGGATGGTTCGTGGTTGGTTCCACCCTTGCTGTCCCCCTTTGCGATCTTCGTTGGTGCCAGATTTTTGTGGGTTGATCCTCTTTCCTTCGCCTTCCTCTGGTTTCGGCGAAGGCCCGGGCTGTCATTTTTTATGCCCTTTAGGGCTTTGCGGCCGCTCTACTGCTTTTTTGTAGCTTTTTGGCACTTTGTGCCCCTTGGCACTGGATGCATTTTGCACCCCGTGCCGCCTTGGATCCCTACTGGCGATGCCGTGGCCTCCTTCGTCGCGGGTTTGCATTTTCGGCTGGGGGTTCTTCTGCTCCATGCTGCAGTTCTGGGCTTTGTTGCCCCTTCGGACGCCGCCTCTCTGCTGTCGCAGGATGCCGCCTCCTTGGATCCCCCTTGGCAATCCTCTTCTCTGCAACTGGTTCGTGTTTGGCCCCTGCCCTCTTCGTCGACTTCCGCATTTTTGGCGCTCGGTGTTTCCTCTCCCGGCCCCCATGAGCGGTTTTGGTGGTTTCCGCTTCTTTTCGGTGGTTTCCGGTTTCCTGGTTTTGGTCCCGGTTTTGCTGCCTTGGTGGTTTCCATGCTCGTGGTTGCTCTTGGTCGCCTTCACTATGGTTTGGATTTGTGCCTCCTACTTCATGGGAGATGGGTCCCCTCGTACCTAGCTACTATGTAGCGAACACAAGGGCTTCCCTAAACCTTATTCATTCATGGCTTTTTGCCAAAAAGTACCCGCACGACTATTTTTGGTCTTTTCTCCTCTCCATAGTGATGTTTTAATTAATTAATTGATTGATTAATTAATCTTTTTAATTAATTAATTGATTAATTGATTAATTGTTTAAGCATGACTGTTGGTTTTCTTGGAAGTTGAGAAGTCCCCTCACTTCTATTTAAACCGTTTTATTGTATCTTTTATTGTAAGTCCACTGATGATGGGGTGAAATTCCCCAGAAACATGTCTGGACATCTTTTCAATAATTTCAATAAAATTTGTTCTTGCTTATTTCTGGATTTTTCTGATGCTGCAAGTGATACTTTTGTTAAATGTTAAATGTTAAATGTTAAATGTTAAATGTTAAATGTTAAATGTTAAATTTTACATGTTAAATGTTAAATGTTAAATATTAAATGTTAAATGTTAAATGTTAAATGTTAAATGTTAAATGTTAAATGTTAAATGTTAAATGTTCTTGCTTATTTCTGGATCTTTCTGATGCTGCAAGTGATACTTTTGTTAAATTTTAAATCCTAAAGTTCCTTCTTCACGCTGCCGTCAGATTTTTCCAGTTTTCCTGAGGCTTTGCTATCGGTGCTTAATGGCTTCTCCAGTTCACTTTTCTGTCCTGGTGCTTCGCTGTTGATGGCTTTTTTTGCTTCAGGTCTTGGCGGATGGTTCGTGGTTGGTTCCACCCTTGCTGTCCCCCTTTCCGATCTTCGCTGGTGCCGGATTTTTGTGAGTCGATCCTCTTTCCTTCGCCTTCCTTTGGTTTCGGCAAAGGCCCGGGCTGCCATTTTTTATGCCCTTTAGGGCTTTGCGGCCGCTCTGCTGCTTTTTTGCAGCTTTTTGGCACTTTGTGCCCCTTGGCACTGGATGCATTTTGCACCCCGTGCCGCCTTGGATCCCTACTGGCGATGCCGTGGCCTCCTTCGTCGCGGGTTTGCATTTTCGACTGGGGGTTCTTCTGCTCCATGCTGCAGTTCTGGGCTTTGTTGCCCCTTCGGACGCCGCCTCTCTGCTGTCGCAGGATGCCGCCTCCTTGGATCCCCCTTGGCAATCCTCTTCTCTGCAACTGGTTCGTGTTTGGCCCCTGCCCTCATCGTCGACTTCCGCATTTTTGGCGCTCGGTGTTTCCTCTCCCGGCCCCCACGGGCAGTTTTGGTGGTTTCCGCTTCCTTCCGGTGGTTTTCGATTTCCTGGTTTTGGTCCCGATTTTGCTGCCTTGGTGGTTTCCATGCTCGTGGTTGCTCTTGGTCGCCTTCACTATGGTTTGGATTTGTGCCTCCTACTTCGTGGGAGATGGGTCCCCTCGTACCTAGCTACTATGTAGCGAACACGAGGGCTTCCCTAAACCCTATTCATTCATGGCTTTTTGCCAAAAAGTACCTGCACGACTATTTTTGGTCTTTTCTCCTCTCCATAGTGATGTTTTAATTAATTGATTGATTGATTAATTAATCTTTTTAATTAATTGATTAATTTTTTAAGCATGACTGTTGGTTTTCTTGGAAGTTGAGAAGTCCCCTCACTTCTATTTAAACCGTTTTATTGTATCTTTTATTGTTAGTCCACTGATGATGGGGTGAAATTCCCCAGAAACATGTCTGGACATCTTTTCAATAATTTCAATAAAATTTGTTCTTGCTTATTTCTGGATCTATCTGATGCTGCAAGTGATACTTTTGTTAAATGTTAAATGTTAAATGTTAAATTTTAAACCCTAAACCCTAAACCCTAAACCCTAAACCTTAAAACCCTAAACCCTAAAACCCTAAACCCTAAACCCTAAACCCTAAAACCCTAAACCCTAAACCCTAAACCCTAAAACCCTAAACCCTAAACCCTAAACCCTAAACCCTAAACCCTATTCATTCATGGCTTTTTGCCAAAAAGTACCCGCACGACTATTTTTGGTCTTTTCTCCTCTCCATAGTGATGTTTTAATTAATTGATTGATTGATTAATTAATCTTTTTAATTAATTGATTAATTGATTAATTTTATAAGCATGACTGTTGGTTTTCTTGGAAGTTGAGAAGTCCCCTCACTTCTATTTAAACCGTTTTATTGTAACTTTTATTGTAAGTCCACTGATGATGGGGTGAAATTCCCCAGAAACATGTCTGGACGTCTTTTCAATAATTTCAATAAACTTTGTTCTTGCTTATTTCTGGATCTTTCTGATGCTGCAAGTGATACTTTTGTTAAATGTTAAATGTTAAATGTTAAATGTTAAATTTTAAACCCTAAACCCTAAACCCTAAACCCTAAACCCTACTTCGTGGGAGATGGGTCCCCTCGTACCTAGCTACTATGTAGCGAACACGAGGGCTTCGCTAAACCCTAAACCCTAAACCCTAAACCCTATTCATTCATGGCTTTTTGCCAAAAAGTACCCGCACAACTATTTTTGGTCTTTTCTCCTCTCCATAGTGATGTTTTAATTAATTGATTGATTGATTAATTAATCTTTTTAATTAATTGATTAATTGATTAATTTTATAAGCATGACTGTTGGTTTTCTTGGAAGTTGAGAAGTCCCCTCACTTCTATTTAAACCATTTTATTGTAACTTTTATTGTAAGTCCAATGATGATGGGGTGAAATTCCCCAGAAACATGTCTGGACGTCTTTTCAATAATTTCAATAAAATTTGTTCTTGCTTATTTCTGGATCTTTCTGATGCTGCAAGTGATACTTTTGTTAAATTTTAAATCCTAAAGTTCCTTCTTCACGCTGCTGTCAGATTTTTCCAGTTTTCCTGAGGCTTTGCTATCGGTGCTTAATGGCTTCTCCAGTTCACTTTTATGTTCTGGTGCTTCGCTGTTGATGGCCTTTTTTGCTTCGGGTCTTGGCGGATGGTTCGTGGTTGGTTCCACCCTTGTTGTCCCCCTTTGCGATCTTCGCTGGTGCTGGATTTTTGTGGGTCGATCCTCTTTCCTTCGCCTTCCTCTGGTTTCGGCGAAGGCCCGGGCTGCCGTTTTTTATGCCCTTTAGGGCTTTGCGGCCGCTCTGCTGCTTTTTTGCAGCTTTTTGGCACTTTGTGCCCCTTAGCACTGGATGCATTTTGCACCCCGTGCCGCCTTGGATCCCTACTGGCGATGCCGTGGCCTCCTTCGTCGCGGGTCTGCATTTTCGGCCGGGGGTTCTTCTGCTCCATGCTGCAGTTTTCGGCTTTCTTGCCCCTTCAGACGCCGCCTCTCTGCTGTCGCAGGATGCCGCCTCCTTGGATCCCCCTTGGCGATCCTTTTTTCTGCAACTGGTTCGTGTTTGGCCCCTACCCTCTTCGTCGACCTCCGCATTTTTGGCACTCGGTGTTTCCTCTCCCGGCCCCCACAGGCGGTTTTGGTGGTTTCCGCTTCCTTTTGGTGGTTTCCGGTTTACCGGTTCTGGTCCCGATTTTGCTACCTTGGTGGTTTCCATGCTCGTGGTTGCTCTTGGTCGCCTTCACTATGGTTTGGATTTGTGTCTCCTACTTCGTGGGAGATGGGTCCCCTCGTACCTAGCTACTATGTAGAGAACACGAGGGCTTCCCTAAACCCTAAACCCTATTCATTCATGCCTTTTGCCAAAAAGTACCCGCACGACTATTTTTGGTCTTTTCTCCTCTCCATAGTGATGTTTTAATTAATTGATTGATTGATTAATTAATCTTTTTAATTAATTGATTAATTGATTAATTTTATAAGCATGACTGTTGGTTTTCTTGGAAGTTGAGAAGTCCTCTCACTTCTATTTAAACCGTTTTATTGTAACTTTTATTGTAAGTCCACTGATGATGGGGTGAAATTCCCCAGAAACATGTCTGGACGTCTTTTCAATAATTTCAATAAAATTTGTTCTTGCTTATTTCTGGATCTTTCTGATGCTGCAAGTGATACTTTTGTTAAATTTTAAACCCTAAACCCTAAACCCTATTCATTCATGGCTTTTGCCAAAAAGTACCCGCACGACTATTTTTGGTCTTTTCTCCTCTCCATAGTGATGTTTTAATTAATTGATTGATTGATTAATTAATCTTTTTAATTAATTGATTAATTGATTAATTTTATAAGCATGACTGTTGGTTTTCTTGGAAGTTGAGAAGTCCCCTCACTTCTATTTAAACCGTTTTATTGTAACTTTTATTGTAAGTCCACTGATGATGGGGTGAAATTCCCCAGAAACATGTCTGGACGTCTTTTCAATAATTTCAATAAAATTTGTTCTTGCTTATTTTTGGATCTTTTTGATGCTGCAAGTGATACTTTTGTTAAATTTTAAATCCTAAAGTTCCTTCTTCACGCTGCCGTCAGATTTTTCCAGTTTTCCTGAGGCTTTGCTATCGGTGCTTAATGGCTTCTCCAGTTCACTTTTATGTTCTGGTGCTTCGCTCTTGATGGCCTTTTTTGTTTCGGGTCTTGGCGGATGGTTCGTGGTTGGTTCCACCCTTGCTGTCCCCCTTTGCGATCTTCGCTGGTGTCGGATTTTTGTGGGTCGATCCTCTTTCCTTCGCCTTCCTCTGGTTTCGGCGAAGGCCCGGGCTGCCATTTTTTATGCCCTTTAGGGCTTTGCGGCCGCTCTGCTGCTTTTTTGCAGCTTTTTGGCACTTTGTGCCCCTTAGCACTGCATGCATTTTGCACCCCGTGCCACCTTGGATCCCTACTGGCGATGTTGTGGCCTCCTTCGTCGCGGGTCTGCGTTTTCGGCCGGGGGTTCTTCTGCTCCATGCTGCAGTTTTGGGCTTTGTTGCCCCTTCGGACGCCGCCTCTCTGCTGTCGCAGGATGCCGCCTCCTTGGATCCCCCTTGGCGATCCTTTTCTCTGCAACTGGTTTGTGTTTGGCCCCTGCCCTCTTCGTCGACCTCCGCATTTTTGGCGCTCGGTGTTTCCTCTCCCGGCCCCCACGGGCGGTTTTCGTGGTTTCCACTTCCTTTCGGTGGTTTTCGGTTTACCGGTTCTGGTCTCGGTTTTGCTACCTTGGTGGTTTCCATGCTCGTGGTTGCTCTTGGACGCCTTCACTATGGTTTGGATTTGTGCCTCCTACTTCGTGGGAGATGGGTCCCCTCGTACCTAGCTACTATGTACCGAACACGAGGGCTTCCCTAAACCCTAAACCCTATTCATTCATGGCTTTTGCCAAAAAGTACCCGCACGACTATTTTTGGTCTTTTCTCCTCTCCATAGTGATGTTTTAATTAATTGATTGATTGATTAATTAATCTGTTTAATTAATTGATTAATTGATTAATTTTATAAGCATGACTGTTGGTTTTCTTGGAAGTTGAGAAGTCCCCTCACTTCTATTTAAACCGTTTTATTGTAACTTTTATTGTAAGTCCACTGATGATGGGGTGAAATTCCCCAGAAACATGTCTGGACGTCTTTTCAATAATTTCAATAAAATTTGTTCTTGCTTATTTCTGGATCTTTCTGATGCTGCAAGTGATACTTTTGTTAAATGTTAAATGTTAAATGTTAAATGTTAAATGTTAAATGTTAAATGTTAAATTTTGGATCTTTCTGATGCTGCAAGTGATACTTTTGTTAAATGTTAAATTTTAAATGTTAAATGTTAAATTCTCTTCCACACATTTCTCTCTTCTCTTGTATCCGTTTAATCCAACTGATGAGGGCTGATAGCCCGAAACATGTTTTGGATTCTGGAGATTGTATATGAGATTTTTAATTGTGGAATTTAATTGTGGATTTTATTTCTTTCTGGATTACTCCTTTCTATCAGTTTTTTAATTCTTTCGGAGCTGCAAGTGATCTATTAAATTTTTTAACACTCTAAATTTTTTAACACTCTAAAATTTTTTAACACTCTAAATTTTTTAACACTCTAAAATTTTTTAACACTCTAAATTTTTTAACACTCTAAATTTTTTAACACTCTAAAATTTTTTAACACTCTAAATTTTTTAACACTCTGCTGCTTTTTTGCAGCTTTTTAGCACTTTGTGCCCCTTGGCACTGGATGCATTTTGCACCCCGTGCCGCCTTGGATCTCTACTGGCGATGTCGTGGCCTCCTTCGTCGCGGGTCTGCATTTTCGGCCGGGGGTTCTTCTGCTCCATGCTGCAGTTTTGGGCTTTGTTGCCCCTTCGAACGCCGCCTCTCTGCTGTCGCAGGATGCCGCCTCCTTGGATCCCCCTTGGCGATCCTTTTCTCTGCAACTGGTTCGTGTTTGGCCCCTGCCCTCTTCGTCGACCTTCGCATTTTTGGCGCTCGGTGTTTCCTCTCCCGGCCCCCACGGGCGGTTTTGGTGGTTTTCGCTTCCTTTCGGTGGTTTCCGGTTTACCGGTTCTGGTCCCGGTTTTGCTACCTTGGTGGTTTCCATGCTCGTGGTTGCTCTTGGTCGCCTTCACTATGGTTTGGATTTATGCCTCCTACTTCGTGGGAGATGGGTCCCCTCGTAGCTAGCTACTATGTACCGAACACGAGGGCTTCCCTAAACCCTATTCATTCATGGCTTTTTGCCAAAAAGTACCCGCACGACTATTTTTGGTCTTTTCTCCTCTCCATAGTGATGTTTTAATTAATTGATTGATTGATTAATTAATCTTTTTAATTAATTGATTAATTGATTAATTTTATAAGCATGACTGTTGGTTTTCTTGGAAGTTGAGAAGTCCCCTCACTTCTATTTAAACCGTTTTATTGTAACTTTTATTGTAAGTCCACTGATGATGGGGTGAAATTCCCCAGAAACATGTCTGGACGTCTTTTCAATAATTTCAATAAAATTTGTTCTTGCTTATTTTTGGATCTTTCCGATGCTGCAAGTGATACTTTTGTTAAATTTTAAATCCTAAAGTTCCTTCTTCACGCTGTCGTCAGATTTTTTCAGTTTTCCTGAGGCTTTGCTATCGGTGCTTAATGGCTTCTCCAGTTCACTTTTATGTTCTGGTGCTTCGCTATTGATGGCCTTTTTTGCTTCGGGTCTTGGCGGATGGTTCGTGGTTGGTTCCACCCTTGCTGTCCCCCTTTGCGATCTTCGCTGGTGCCGAATTTTTGTGGGTCGATCCTCTTTCCTTCGCCTTCCTCTGGTTTCGGCGAAGGCCCGGGCTACCGTTTTTTATGCCCTTTAGGGCTTTGCGGCCGCTCTGCTGCTTTTTTGCAGCTTTTTGGCACTTTGTGCCCCTTGGCACTGCATGCATTTTGCACCCCGTGCCGCCTTGGATCCCTACTGGCGATGCCGTGGCCTCCTTCGTCGCGGGTCTGCATTTTCGGCCGGGGGTTCTTCTGCTCCATGCTGCAGTTTTGGGCTTTGTTGCCCCTTCGGACGCCGCCTCTCTGCTGTCACAGGATGCCGCCTCCTTGGATCCCCCTTGGCGATCCTTTTCTCTGCAACTGGTTCGTGTTTGGCCCCTGCCCTCTTCGTCGACCTCCGCATTTTTGGCGCTCGGTGTTTCCTCTCCCGGCCCCCACGGGCAGTTTTGGTGGTTTCCGCTTCCTTTCGGTGGTTTCCGGTTTACCGGTTCTGGTCCCGGTTTTGCTACCTTGGTGGTTTCCATGCTCGTGGTTGCTCTTGGTCGCCTTCACTATGGTTTGGATTTGTGCCTCCTACTTCGTGGGAGATGGGTCCCCTCGTACCTAGCTACTATGTACCGAACACGAGGGCTTCCCTAAACCCTATTCATTCATGGCTTTTTGCCAAAAAGTACCCGCACGACTATTTTTGGTCTTTTCTCCTCTCCATAGTGATGTTTTAATTAATTGATTGATTGATTAATTAATCTTTTTAATTAATTGATTAATTGATTAATTTTATAAGCATGACTGTTGGTTTTCTTGGAAGTTGAGAAGTCCCCTCACTTCTATTTAAACCGTTTTATTGTAACTTTTATTGTAAGTCCACTGATGATGGGGTGAAATTCCCCAGAAACATGTCTGGACGTCTTTTCAATAATTTCAATAAAATTTGTTCTTGCTTATTTCTGGATCTTTCTGATGCTGCAAGTGATACTTTTGTTAAATTTTAAATGTTAAATGTTAAATTTTAAATGTTAAATGTTAAATGTTAAATGTTAAATGTTAAATGTTAAATTTTAAATGTTAAATGTTAAATGTTAAATGTTAAATGTTAAATTTTAAATGTTAAATGTTAAATTTTAAATGTTAAATGTTAAATGTTAAATGTTAAATGTTAAATGTTAAATGTTAAATTTTAAATGTTAAATGTTAAATGTTAAATTTTAAATGTTAAATGTTAAATGTTAAATGTTAAATGTTAAATGTTAAATGTTAAATGTTAAATTTTAAATGTTAAATGTTAAATGTTAAATGTTAAATTTTAAATGTTAAATGTTAAATTTTAAATGTTAAATTTTAAATGTTAAATGTTAAATGTTAAATGTTAAATGTTAAATGTTAAATGTTAAATGTTAAATTTTAAATGTTAAATGTTAAATGTTAAATGTTAAATGTTAAATGTTAAATTTTAAATGTTAAATTTTAAATGTTAAATGTTAAATGTTAAATGTTAAATGTTAAATTTTAAATGTTAAATGTTAAATGTTAAATGTTAAATTTTAAATGTTAAATGTTAAATGTTAAATGTTAAATGTTAAATTTTAAATGTTAAATGTTAAATTTTAAATATTAAATGTTAAATGTTAAATTTTAAATGTTAAATTTTAAATGTTAAATGTTAAATGTTAAATTTTAAATGTTAAATGTTAAATGTTAAATGTTAAATTTTAAATGTTAAATGTTAAATGTTAAATGTTAAATGTTAAATGTTAAATTTTAAATTTTAAATGTTAAATGTTAAATGTTAAATGTTAAATTTTAAATGTTAAATGTTAAATGTTAAATGTTAAATTTTAAATGTTAAATGTTAAATGTTAAATTTTAAATGTTAAATGTTAAATTTTAAACCCTAAACCCTAAACCCTAAACCCTAAACCCTATTCATTCATGGCTTTTTGCCAAAAAGTACCCGCATGACTATTTTTGGTCTTTTCTCCTCTCCATAGTGATGTTTTAATTAATTGATTGATTGATTAATTAATCTTTTTAATTAATTGATTAATTGATTAATTTTATAAGCATGACTGTTGGTTTTCTTGGAAGTTGAGAAGTCCCCTCACTTCTATTTAAACCGTTTTATTGTAACTTTTATTGTAAGTCCACTGATGATGGGGTGAAATTCCCCAGAAACATGTCTGGACGTCTTTTCAATAATTTCAATAAAATT
>CM053792.1:667500-875000 GCA_028749045.1 Cupressus sempervirens
AGTGGACTTATCTTTATCAGACATCACTTCTCATGAGGTTCTTCACATGTGGTTTCTGTCACTTAAACTATGGGGTTTGTATCAAGATAGTCAAGACATAAAATTTGGCCTTATTATAATCATATTAATCGTTAATCCATTATACCTCATTGCAGGGGTTCCTTGTCACTATTCTGTAATTACCATTCTTATCATTCTCGTTGCCCTCATTAATAGCTCCACATTTTATAAGGGTTTTCAAATTCTTACCAATACCTATACATCATCAAGATGAGTTACCATTCATTCATTCCTAAATGTTGGTATGATTTAAGAAGAAATGTTTCCACATGTGCCGAGCTCTAGAATTTTTAAGTATCTCTAAGTGTCACAGCCATCGGGGGGGTACCTAGAATCCAACCAAATTTGAACTTCCACAAGGTCAAGGTGATATCCTATGATATCTTAATCCTTAGTGGTTTCCAATTATTACTAGGACTAATTAGTGTTATCCATTTAGGGTGTTCAATTCCACCACTAAATAAGTAATAATATGTATTACGAGTTGATATCCTGGGAGGACTATCTCCTTTATGATACGGTCTTACAATATTCTGATGACTTACAATTGTACGTTCATTGTGGGCTCATTAATGCCCAGTGTGGTATAACCTGGCTCTGTTACCAGAATGTCATGCCACAACTTTACAAGGCCAAACATAACAATTTTTTATTTTATTTTTTGTTTCTTACTCTATGTGAGTTTTCCCAAATTCTATGAGTGGTAATCATGTTGTTTTATTACACTGATGATGGTGCCAAAGTTATGTCAAGCAGATGCTATATCATCTATTTGTTTTTTTATTAATATTATTTGATTTAAAAAAAAAAACTCAATTTCTATTTATCCTAGGTCTCTTCCTATTTAATTATTGAATTTGAAACTTTATTTAACTCATTTGCCTGTTAATTCATTTTCCATTACTTATCACTATTATATCTACTATCATCATTTCTTTATATATTTATTTATCTCTAAAATTATTTACAATGCAACTTAACTAGACCAAAGTCTTTGGAGCATTAAACATCTCTTTAATTACTTTTAACCTTTAAAATTAGACCACCAACTTATAATCACATCTAAGACCACTAAATTGGGGTTATATCTATATCATAGTTAATAAAGTATGAAACATCCCATACTATCCTTTCCACCCATAATTATCTAAATCCATATTATAATGCATACTCTTCATGCTAAAGCATCCTAACTTTATACTACAACTCCTTGTTGCCACGTGTGGGCTAAGTCTTCCTAGGTGTGGATGGAAGAGGATATAGTTGTTTTGACTTCCCATGCCTAGGCTATAAGTGCTTAAGAAGGAAAAGGATAGTTTTTGGGATAAGGAAAGACTTTTTTTCCTTAATCATTTAAACCTTCAAATACTCCTTTAAGTATCGCGCCTCTCTCTCATTTTTTTGGCTGCCCACATGCGGTACTTTGACTTGAGACATGTGAAGGGAAAGAGGAACTCGATTCCCTAACCCACCAACCACCATTAATAAGGTTTACAAGATGGGAGGCACCTATGCTTTGGTGGGGTCTTCACCAAGAATTGGGATCAACTGAATTTAATTGTCTTATGTATTATATTATATGTTCCCTGCCACCATACGACTTAGAGAAATGGGTGGGGATGGTCAGTATTTTATTATTGTGTTTTTTTGAAATCATTCTCTAACATCCTTTAATGCTAAGTCACCCTTAGAACAAGGGTATATAATTAATGTCTTTCATTTCTATCTCATCACTATTTAAAAATGATATTTGGTGACATCATGGTAGCTAATAATAATTCCATTTATGTATTATTTAATGTCTGTAACTTGGAAACTTTAATTGATTATTTTGCATACATTTTCCAGAGAGTGTATTTGCATCTACAGGCTTGTTTCATTTCCTTTGAACTTAACCTGTTTGTCTAAGTTTTTTTGTGTTGCAATCATAGGATGGTTTAGATTTAAATGTCACTAGTATAGTTTTTTTTTATTTTTATTTTTAACTTTCTTATGTGCTCTCTCTAGTTAATCAAATTCAACATAGACCTCTACTTTTGCAATTTCAACAAGAACTTACATGGATCTTATGTAAATTTCAGGTGAGCATATCCCATGAACATCAAATTTAAGATACATCATAACATCTATATTACATAATTTAACCATTCACTAATTAATAAAACTAATTGCATGCAAAATTGAATTCCAATGTAACTCAACTAACAACTGAGAAGGAAAGTATTATCAATAAGACAACATACTAGCTATCCTTAATGGAGTATCAATGCTCACACGCATTTTTTTTTAACACATTCCAATTCAAAGCATAGTTAAATTTTGATTCCAATATTGAACATCTACAACTAATTATATTCTCATGCAATTCTATGAAGATAAAGATGACAAAATAAGAATACTCAATCTATTCACCATGATATAACATGATATAAGTTTTTTCTCCACCCATACCAAATTTAAGCAATGATAAAACACCACCAACACAATATCAAATAATCACAAGGTGGTGGAGACCTTACTCACAATACACAATGAAGAATCTCTAAACAGGATATCTCAAAATCTCACAACAAGATATCCACTCATCACAATACAATGAATGATCATCATGAGGAGGATAATAGGCTCATCATCCTTGCAAATATTTAACTTCATGGACAACAAGCTTCCAACTCTTCAAATGAAAATCTGCAAAAGAAAAATGAAATGGGAACCATGGAGGCTCACCTCCCAACCTAGGCCTCAAGGAGGCCACCCACCAAGCTCGGGGAAACAAGGTATAAATAGTTTCATGTTTCACATTCACATGCCATGCATATGCACAATAAATTGACAAGATTACACAATATACTCTCAACACACCCCATCCCAAGGCTTTGCACAAAGATTCAACAAATGAATCAAGAATCAGGTGAAGGTGGGCTCTCATCATGAGGAGGATTGCATAGCCTTCATTCACAAAATACACATCTTTTCAATATCAAAATGCCCTTTCAGGGCAATTCTTTTCAATATCAAAATGCCCTTTCGGGGAAATGAGCATCTTCCCTTCTACATACCTCCTTATACCTCCCAAGATGCAAGTGAGCAAGATAATTTTCATTCCATAAACCATATACAACCATCTCCACACAAGGGAGAATTCCTCAACTCCATGTGTGAGCCCAACTAACCCCTTCACCCTAGGCATCTCTTCCCTCCCAAGGGTGAGTGATGCCTCACACCCAATTCACAAGGCATATAACATGAAACAACAAATTCAAGAGAGACTCACACAACACTACCCACATGCAACATACAACAAGATCCATTCACAAATACACCACAAGACACCACAATCCCATCATGAAGTAAAAACGCCATTTCTAACCTACATGCAAAATGAAGAGACTTCATGGATCATGATACCAACCTTCCTCCAAGCAAGGAAATGGAAAATTTTTGTAGAGCTCCCTCCTTCTTCTTCAAACCCTATTAGTCTCTAAAAGTAGAGAGTTGCCAAGTAAGTTTTAATGTTTAGCCATGCCTTTATTTATAACCCTCTTATTTTCGGATTCAATGAAGAATGTCATTTTCATGGGGTCTCCTAAGTCCACTAGACACCATGGAGGTCATTAATAACCCCCTAACCTATAGTACTAACATGGGTAAGGTTAATTTTAATCACAATTGGCCTTAAAGTTACTTTATGACCCTCCTAAAGTAGGTAATTCAAATTTCAAAATTTCTTTCCAAAGGTGATAACCTTGTCCTTTTCTAACTAAGGCAATAAAAAAATTTCTCAATGGAAGCATATAACACGGAGCAAGGTGGCCACATGATCCATTGATGAATAACATATCATTCCACATAACAAGAACAAGTGTCAAGTGACACACACATACATTGCATGTCTACAAGATAAGCACATCACAATGAGGTTTATGAATCTTACAAAGATTCAACTTGGAAGAGTCATTAAACATGTGTCTATACCTTGTTTCCCCATTAAGTTTCCATGGTTCAACTTTCCTGCACACTCAACTTAAACATCAGTAACCCAATAAAATAATATAGGATACATACAAACACATACAACATTGATCCAATACCTCATACTTCTCATTAACATAAACAATTAATTATCATCTAATCATTTCCATTCTAAGTACTATCAGTAAAACATTGCAATATCATATATTCACAACATTGCATTATCACTTCTCATACAATATTTAAAACATTGAAATATCAAATATGTGTATCAATAGTAATCCTTCTTGCTATAAATCATTTTCAATCAGAGTACATTACAACTCTTTCTCACATAACAATGAAACTCTAGGTCATCTTTAGTGAATCGTAAAAATCAATATAAAATGGATCTTAACATAAATGTCCTAAGTGAAAATCACTAATGTGCGGACCAGTTAACTAGTATCTTTAGGTCGAGTTAAACATAGTGATGTTCCTAGCAATATCTCTTTATCACATTATGAGGGGTTTGTGTTATTTTCTAGGTTTAACTCCACAAACTATCAGAATGTTTCAATCATTATGTCATAATAATTTAGAAGCAATTTCAAACATATCCATATACCTGATTATCATCATAACCTATGCTCATAGTTGTTCTTAGTAGGATGAATGTTATTTTATCATTCCTAACTGCCTAATAGATCATTCGTAGAGTATCATGGTCAGGTTCATGTCTTGAACATTTTAAATCTCATTTCCATGTGGTCTTATCATATCGACCTAATGTTACAGGATAGAGTATCCAAAAACTTCATTAGTCTCCTATAGGATCCCTTAAATCATTATTAGTAAGAAAACAAAATTTAAATCATAACTCAATTAATTCCTAACCATATTTATTTCATCAGGATCTAGAATAGGGTGTTAGTGTGGGCCTTACATAACTTGACTTCTAAATATAACACACACTCTCAAGAATGCATATTACCACAAAGAAAATAGTAGTATTTGCCTCAAGAAGCTTTCGTATATTAAATTATAGAACTTTACTTCATTTGCTGCTAATTTGAAATGTTTCTTTTTCAAAATTCTAAAGTGTAGAGTATCAAAAAAAAAATATTTTTGTTTTGGTCTACGGAGAGATTAACCCTATCAAATATCATCTATTACATATATATAGTTATAGGGCTAGATAGTTATCCAAAATTACCCTGCCAAGAGTAAATTGTCTATATGTTAACACAACCACATTAACTAAAAAGCAACAAGAAATAAATAGGAAAAAGAAAGAAAAACAACTCGTCATCGATCATGTGACACATTAGGAGGAACTGTTTGCACCGGTCACAATCCTTGTGGCTTTCCATGTCTCATATGTAGTTGAGAATGTAGAAATAATTGACTGATGAGGTAAGCTAATATATATAATCCTATATTTCTAGATTTATTTTTCTCTCTTTAGTTCTGTTATCTTCTATGTGTGCATCTCCAAATGCTTCAAATTTATTATTAGCATAGCCTCACTGTAAGAAACATTGGATAAATCCTACCTACATGTTGTCTTCTTGTCTTAGAACTCTTGGAACTTCCTTTGGATTTCATTTATCAATTCTTCCATAGGGGCAATGGAGTCACTCTCTTTTCCTATGCAATGCTTACTAAACCACTTTAGATCACCTTGAATGATTTCAATCATGAGCCTAAGACCATCCAAGATTTCTTTATTTTGGTGACTACTTGGACTAGCACCTCATTCCTCCATTCGATGCAATCCTTTATTACATGTAAGGTTTTATCGTCAAGACCAGCAACAAGGCATTCAGCCTAAAATTTTTGCAAACCAAATCCTTGAATTTCCTCAATCCAAAGCACCACCTTCACCCAATTATTTCTCCATTTTTCAAAACCTTCATTGCTGGACTCCACCTTTTTAATGATGATAGTAGTCTCCTTCAAAGCCTTCTCCAAAAGTCTAATTTTTTGCTCAGTTTCTTTTATGATGAACTACAACCACTCTTCTGACATTTTTGCAATAGCTTTGCACTTTTGTAGATTATCAAGAAATTTTTGATTGGTTGAAGAGGATACATCCACCATTGTTGACATCTCATTTAGAGGTTTGGATTATGGGTGTAGGATGGCATTGATACATTGTGCCATGCTTTTCATTGCCTCTTTCATTTCCTACTTGTCCTGAGCATCCTTCCAAACTCTATCTATTATCTTCTTGTTTGAAACCTCAACAATCTTCATATCAATAGCACGGCTCCCCTTTCCAAGGTCAATCCTTGATACTTGATAGTTCTGAGGAGTGAGGTTCTCATGTGAACTACCTTTTGGTGGTTTGGCTATCTCAGCTGTCTAATGTCCCAAGTTTTTATCAAAGTTCAAACTAGACTCAGTTTTGGCCCTTTTAGTTTTTGAAGGCTTTCCCAAGAATTTGTTGACGAAGTCATCAATAGGCATGGAAAATGGTACTAAACTCCTTTTCTTCTCAACAAAAGTTTCCAACCACTTGGGAGTAGTAGGCTCTTTACCTGCCATAGGGGAAACTTTTGCTAAGGCCAAGGTGTCAAATTGAACACTAGAGCTTTCAAGAGACTTCTAAGGATCTAGGGTGTTATCAACCATGAGGGAAATAGGAGACTACTCTAATCTCACCTTTGTTTTGGTAGGATCTAGGTCAACTGGGACTGTCTCCTTTTCTTTGCTCAATGTTGCCTTCTTCGAGCTAGAAAGAGTTACCCTTCTGAACTTTGGGACCTCTTCAAGAACTTGAAGTTGAAGTGGCTTGGGAGTTACTTCAACTTCAACTTGAGCTTTAGCTTTAGCTTTAGGAGAACCTACAACAAGGTCAGCAACATCAAGGTTAGTGATGGATTTAGGTTTGAGTTGCACCTTTTTGTGTTTAGTTCTTGAGTACTTCTCTAAGGCTTTAGGAGTGGTTGATTCAACACTTTTTGATTTCAACCATTTCTCAATTCTTTTCAACACCTCTGAAGTATGAGACATTAGGTCATCTTCTTCCCTCCTAGTCTAGTCGAGCTTAGGGATACGTATGTATTCAATCTATTCAACATTAAATGGGTCAATCACATCTTCAATTTCATCTTCAGTTATCTCGCAGGTGTTGAGATTCACATTAAACATATTAATCTGATTGATTATCAACCTAGACCATAATATCTTTCTAACTTCAAATTCATTAGAATAATTTACCCAGTAATCTTCTAGATGAGGAACATGGGTTAATGAAGATGCATGCTAAAATTATGCCTAGTAAATCCTTTATAATCAAACTATTTTGTAGGGGTGTATGGTTTGAGGCATAAATGTGACAATGCAGGTTGTGCTAACATGGCCTATTTGTATTTTGAGCACTTGTAGTGACCAGTTTCAATAGGGAACAAGAATGAGACTAACTTCTTTGTACTTTCAAAGGAGTCAAATATAGAAATGAGTTGCCTACATATCTCTAATAGAATAATACTATCTAAATAGTAACATGGCAACTTAAATGGTTCACCAAAAAAATCCCCAATTCTAAGATATGTAAATTTAGGGAATTGAATATAAAAACAACCATAAATTTTAAGAGCCTACATGGATTCTTTTGATAAACTATGACTTTCATGACCTTGGAGCTCAAAAACTAACCTCCCAAGAAAGACATCATTAACCCTCCTAAATTCCTTACAAGATTCAATTGCTTGAAGGTCTTTGTAGTATTGGTAGATAGTCATCTCTTCTATCCAGGGCATATGTGGAAATCCCTCCCATTCTTTAGATGCTGCCAAAATATAGAATAAGGAGTACAGAAAGAATGAGCTGAAACTAATTACTGATATGAGGCCTCTACGTAAATTTTTAGCTATTAAGTCTGCCCAATCAATGAATTTTTCACCTTCAACAATCTTTTGAATGAAAAGATACATACAACTTTCCCAATTAAGTGCATGGTTGTTTCCCTTGACCCTATTTCGAAGTAACACAATGTCTACTATTTCTTTAATGAAATGTTCAATTGTCAAAGGCTTAGGAAATCTTGAGCCTCCTTCAACTGGCCTCAACAACCAAGTTTGAGCCACAATATCATCATAATTCTTCTTTTGTCATAACATAAGTGTTTAGATTCCTCAAAAGTCCATAGTTCATAGGGTTCTTTATGAGGGATTCTCAAAGATTAACTAACACTTTTTCTACTTATCCTTACCAATAGCTCCCTTGAGACATTCTTTATACATTTGGTATTTGGGTCATAGTGATTCACACACTTCATAACCAATTTTGGGCATTCTATAGCTAGTGGGAAGGCAACGACTTCCAACAAACCACTACTAGCTAATTTTTGGTATATGGGACCAGACTGGACATTCCTCGCTCGCTCAATTACATCCCTAGGTTTTTGTTTACTAGGAAAGTGTCTCAAATTTTAGGTAGGGAGCTAAAAAGGAAAGGTTTCTCAAGCTTAGGCATTTTGGGATGGAAAAGTGTCATGGTTCAATTTGAAAGATACAGATTTATAGAACTAAACCATAAACACTTCAAATGAAAACCAGGCACATAAATGATGGAGTGGAAGATAATGCACTTACAATTTTGGGTAGAGTTTAGGCTTCCACTTTCCTTACTTACCAGTCGATGTCAAGAGCTCAAGATAGTTAAATGAGCATTCTATGGGACAAGGGGGTAATAATAGGGAGTGATTACTTGAAAATCAAAGAACAGATACGAGTAGGAAAAAAAATTATTACAAATGTGCCTCCTGTACTTTGAAAAGACTAGCAAGGAAATTGGTAGTTAATATCCATCACATTCGTTTGTAGCTCAACCTTTCATGATGTCACAAAATCTGTGCGCCACCTTTTTCCATAAAGTAACCATACTTTTAGCACAATTTCTCATAATTAACATAATTATTACCTTTTGCATCTTCGATATCACCTTAAGGTGGGACCCATTCCTTTGGCTTATAAAAATGAGTTCATAATCCACTGATGTACATTCTGCAAGAAAACAAGCACACATCTGTAAACCTCAAAGTTGAAGTTGAAGTTGAAGTTTGAATCAACTTTCGCTTCAACTTCAACTTCAAGAAAGTGGATCTAGGTTGACGGGAAGGGCACTTTGCTGGGATGAAAAGGAAAAAGTGGAGTTGAAGTTGAATTTGAAGTAAATCAGGCTTCAACTTTAGCTACAAGTTGCAAAAGGACACTTGGGCGGTAACTTTACACATCAAGGAAAGTTAGGGTAACAATAGGTACTGCCCCCTCATGATCGAAATTGAAATGAAATAGAGGAGAAACAATAAATTGATAAATTTTATTCAAATCAAACTAAAGATAAGGTTCTTGATGTAAGATGAAAAATATAAGGATCACAGAACCAAGGTAGATCATCAAGCATGAAATATTATGTCCCAAAGTTGAATTAGAAAATAAGTGGGGTGAAAGCAAATGGAAGATAGAAGTTTGAAAGAGGTGGAAAGAAATGGAAAGAGGAAAGAAAATGCCTCAAAATCAATCAACTATTTAAGATAGGAAATTTCGATTCAGATCATGAAAGAAGAAAAGGAAATTAAGATCAATACATGACCATAGTTGATTAAAAGTCCACAAGAATGATGAAGGAAAACCCTCTCAAACTCATAATGCAACCTAAAAATGAAGTCTAATAATGCAAGCTACATGAAAATGTAAAGGTGTACTTGCAATAGAGCAACTGTAACCTAGGATTTTTTGTTTATCAGTCATGAAAGAATGTGAAGGAAGTTATTTTCATCATTGGGCCATTATTAATGAACATAAAAAATTCACACAATCATCACTAGTCAGAAGCCCAACTATGAAGATATGAATGTGATTTATATCAGATTGGAATGTGGAGAGATTCTAACATAAGCATCAAAGACATAAAGGTCAAGATGACTTCAATGTTATCTTACCCAATTTAATGTATCAAAACCATGCTTGCATTAAGGCATAAATGTCGAGATGATCATAAGAATGGTTGTGCAAAAACAATCAAAGATGATGCCTCAAATCTCCTAAGTGTTTCAAGGGGACAATAAGAGACACTCTAGAGTTTTAAGATGACACCTATAAACATAAAGCAAAGAAAAATATGCCCCATGTCCCAAGTCCTCTAGCTATGCATATTAGAGAGACTTTTTATACAAGAACACTCAACAAAAATCAATAATAGTCAACACACAAAGAAACGATCATGACATAGCTCAAGCATTAAGTGTTTGTGTTTAAAAATCTAAGTGTGTCAACTGATATTGAGTTCTGAGGATAAGGATCAAATTCTTGCAAGTAGGTAAGATCACATGAAAAAATTGGGTAAGACCAATCCAATAAGTGTTGAAAAACACTCGATGTTAGGGGTTTTATTGAAAAATATAGTTGGGGTGGTGTTGAAAAACACTGTTTATGAGGTGTCCTAAAGACCAACTCATCCAAGAGACCAAGGTTAACACTAATATGCCCCCTAGGAAAATAAAAAGACCAATTCAAAACCAGGAAACAAGGACAAGGAATGATGGAGAAAGGCCAAGTGTCAAGGACATGCACTAAGAAATTGGGCTATAGAGGCCTCAAGTAATGCCTATTTCCAGGTTTTCACCACTTGGATTTTATTGCAATTTTTTTCATCATTTTTATAAAAAATATTTATTTATTATTATTTTTTTGGAATATATAATATTTTTGGAGATACATCAAATGCCTATTTCTAATTTTTCACTAAGATGATCATTTTTTCAAGAAATTTTCTAATTTTTAAAATTTTTGACAATAATTTTTTTTTGGATTTTTGAAATATATCATTCTTTTTGGATTTTCTTTAGGATCAATAAATATATACAAAGGATACCCCCATGCATCATGGATAAAACATCTTCAAGTGCAAGACATTGATAAGATTGTGGTCATATCCACTATCATGTCTGTATTGGGAAGTGGAAAAGCATCCTTTAGGCATGCTCTATTGAAATCTCTAAAATCATGCTTGGAAATTTGTACAATGTTTGATATCCATTCATCATAGTCAATGACCCTTATGTATTTTGCACCAAGTAGTTTCTCTAATTCTGCTTTCAGAGGGCTATGTGAGGATGCATCTTTCTCAATTTCTACTTAATTAGTTTGACACCCAGAGCTATGGATAAGTAATGCATGATAAGATTAGTGTCCAACCCTGGCATATCCAAATAAGTCTAGGCAAAATTTGTCTCTTTTTTTTTTGTAAGAACTTAGTGTAAGCTTCTTTTTCTTATGGTGACAAGGACTGAGCCAGCTATACCATCTGTGGAGTCTCATCCATACCCAAATTGACTACTTGTGGTGGTTCAATAAGTACTAAAGATCTATCTTGAAAATATCTAGGGAGATAATCAAGTACCTCATCTTTAGGCACCTCAAAGAGGTTTTCACCCTTGGATACATCCTTTCTTTTTACTTTTTTTGGTTTTGACACTACCATAGAGTGGTTTTCATCATTAGAACTCTTATTCTTTTTCTTTTCTTTTCTTTTTATTTTTTGACTAAGGTAGTTGATGTCTAGCTCTATCATGTTGGTAGTCAATTCACTGGTGGAAGAGACTATGGGTTCAATGACATTCAAGTAATAGTCTATCTCATAGTCATTTTGAAATGTTAAGAGCTCAATTTATTGATATTGTTGGGACCAATCAATAAGGCTAGGATGAACAAGTGTTAAGTTAGTGACTAGTTCAAGGTTGTGAATGTGAATAGTTCCATCTCTAGTGACTAGAAAGTCAGAGTCCATCAAGTAACCTCCTAAGATACCCAGATCAAGATTTGTCCTAACAAGAAAAGAATTGTCCACTAAGGCAACATGTGAGTTAAAATCCTCTAATCCTAAATGTGACTCATCAACTACCTTGAGTTGAGAACTATAAGAGTGGATGACATCAACATCCATGTCAACTATGGAAGGCTCTAAGAAGGAATCTCATTCATACTCATGTGAACTCATTTTTGAACTTCTACTATGGTTCTTACACCATGAAGGCTTGGGATTCCTTGATGTGGAAGCTTGAATATCATCAAGGGTAACACATTCTCTATCTATTTAACCTATCTGAACTTGATTCATTTTGTTCCACAATTGCAACTATCTCCTAAGTGACTACAGTATCTGAATTTTTCCAAAGAACACTAGTGGAAGGAACCCAATATTCACACATATCTTATTGATTTTCCAAATTAGGTACATATTCTAGTTCATCTTCACTATCCAACTTCTCAAGAATAGGAGTAATGTTTTTATTATGATTTACAAATCCTAGGCCAACTACCTCCTTAGACTTGCATCCAAAAAGAACAAGATCAAGGGTTTTGGCTCTAGCATCCAATCTATGACTTAGAGGGCCATGTCTAAGATAGATCATCTGTTTGATAAAAGTATACCCTCGTCCACAGGCCTTAAGAGAGAGAGAAAAGTTCTCATTGCACATCTATTTCTCTTCTCTATAAATACAATCTCTAACAACTACATCCTCTTTCTCATCTTGAATAGGCACTGATGACTGTACAAATGTGTCAAATAATGTCATAGTTGAAGAGGAAAGTCTCATTTCTTGTGAAGGTTTTCCATAAGACCTAGAAAAATTGGTAATGTTGTAAGGAAGTTGAGTTGATACCCTCCCATGCCAAGGTCTATTGATTTGAACTTGTCTCTACATTCAACTAATGTTGCATCAAAATCATTTTCTTCTCTATTGAGGGGAACATGAGTACTTGCTGAAATTGAGTTGATAGATAAAGTATTATCCCTAGGTATATAAATATATATTCCATAGTAAGGGAACTTAACATACTGTTGATAGGTAGATGACACTGCTTGCATACCATGAATCCATAGACTACCAAGTAATATATTGTACACAAGGGGACCAATGTCAACTATTTGAAATAAAATATCTTTCTCAACAGGGACAATCCTAACAAGAAGGATGACCAACCCCTTTGAACTTCTTTCCACCTCATCATAGGCTTTCATACTGATCTTTCTTCTAGTATCTATGACTTTTTCAAAATAACCCAACATCTTTAAAAGACTCAAAGAACAAATATTAAGCCCAACACCCCCAGCTATCAACACAAACCTAACATAGGTTTTGTGAATCATGACTTCAATATGGAGAGAAAGATTATGTGGGTGGCTCAAAGATTTATCATTTTCCTCTGAAAAGGTGAGGTAATGAGGGCTAGTGATATGATTAACCATGTCTCAAAGACAACTCTAAGAGCTCAAAGATTGAAATATGAGCTAGGATTCTTTGCAACTGATCGACAAGACTATAGTTTGACTGAGGATTGACTACTAGTTTTGAGATAACATTCTTACATGTCACTTTCTTTGGATTACTTGGTTGACTTGAATTGGGCCCTCTAATGATAAGGGGACCTTGACTTCATGTGACAACATTGAGACTTTGAGATGACACATTAGAATGAGGACCCCTTAGAACCAAGATAGGTTTTTCATCAAAGATAGTAGGAGAGTCCATGTCTAGATTATAACCATGAGGATCTTTATTTCTCATCATGTTGACATTCTATTCTAATACTTCAAGCATGTTGACAACATTCTCTACATTTACATAGGTGTAATTGAATTGAGCTTTTCCATTCTTTGGTTTGGAGGTTTCCCCCTTATCATACTTGGGAAAAGGTTCTTTGAAGGCCTTGTGATCAACATTAGTGTTTGATCCATCCACTTGAAGCTTACCATTCTCAATAAGATCTTGAATGATATGCTTGAGTTTCCCACAGTTTTCAACATTATGTCTAGTGCTATTGTGAAACTTGCAATAGGCTTTCTCATCCCATCACCATGGCTTAACCTTAGGTATACAAAACTTTGCGAGATCAAAATGACACACCAAGTTGCAAGCAATAAGCTTCGTCAATATCTCGTCATACGATTCACCAAATGTTGCAAAATCTTACCTTTCTCCCTTTGGCCTATCTTGGTATCTTGGCTTACTTTCTTGTTGATTAGCACTAACCAAATGAAGGACACCTTGATCATTAGATTTGGAGGAGTCCACAACTACATCATTGACCACTTGTTTATTTATATTCCAATATGAATTCTTTCCTTTATTCTTTTTGTTGTTAGTTTGGCCATTTTTGTTATTGTTTTCATGTTTGGCCAAAATTCCTTGTTCTTTCAAAACATCCTCAATTCTAAATTTTTTTTCAACCATCATGTCAAAAGACTCAAAAACTATCTTCTTAACTTCTACTACTTTATGGGAATCATGTTGCTAATAACGATTTCAATCTTCTCTTTTTCATGGATAGTCCAAGAGTAGCAAGAACATTGTTGTCTCCATCTTTGAAAGAAAGTGACAAAGGATTCTCATTGATTTTTCTTTGTGTTACACAAGTCCAACAGTGTGATAGATCTTGAAAGGTTTTATGCAAAGTTTTGAAAAAATCTTTGAACAAGCTCTTTGAAAGTCTTAATAGGAGGAGTTATGTTGGTGAGCCATTCCATTGCTTGACCCTTAAGACTCCTTGGAAAAAATATCATAAGGTATGAGTCTTTGTGATGAAATTCAAATCTCATGCTATAAAAATGACACACATGATCACTTGGATCTCCATTCCCATCATACTTGTCATATTGGGGGATCTCAACCTTTCTAGGAAAGTCTTTCATATCAACACTCTTATCAAAAGGGTTAGGAAAAATCAAATCAAGTGAGAAGGAAATCTTATGTGCCATGAACTTCTGTCATACTCTTCACTTGATTAAATCATTCTTCCAAAGATGGATCTCATCTCCTAATTTTTTTGTCAACACCATAGTTGTAGGGAACTTTAGAGACCTTATCAATTAAATTTTTTAGAAATACATCTTTTTATATATATATATACTTCTCCACGCACTCTTGGAAAGAAGAATTTTGTTGCATTGTGATGAAATCTTGATAGTCATTATCAATATTTGAACTACCTCCTCGATACTGTGAACAATGGTGAGCATGTTGCAAAGGTTGTCTTGAAATCCTAGGAGGTGTTGGTCTCCTATAATGATCATGTCTTCAAGCCCCTCTTCCTCTAGGGCTAGGAGACAATGAAGGTTTTCTTGAGTGTCTTCATGGAGTCTTAGGAGGGGTGGATGGAGGAGAGTTGTTTCCACCACCAACACGCATGTTGTTAAATTGACCATAGAGTTGTTGAGTCAACAGTCTATCTCACTCCTCTTAGAAATTTTTCCTTTATATTTATAAAAAAGCTTGTCTTTCCTCTTCCACACATTTAAATTTTTCTACCTTTAGCACTTGTTCCTCTAGGAAGGATTTCTTTTCATGCTCGAGTGTCTTAAGTCTATCACTCATGTATCTTGAAGGTGTCTTGAGCAGTGAACTTGGTCTTGAATATCTAAACAAGTTATTAGTATATGTTGCATTCACATGAGTACCATGAGGTTCATCATCTTGGTTTTCATGTTGTGATGGTTCTTCTTGATATGCTTTTCTCTTATCTCTTTCAGCCCTTTGGTGTGTATCCATATATCTAGTTGAGATAAGGGGTGAGACTGGTCAATTTTCATGAGAGAAACTACTAAAAAAAATAGTATCTCGATGTTTTTCAAAATTTTCATCAAGGCATTCATCCATTTCTTCTCTCTCTCATTGAGTCATCATGTAACTCATATCCATATCCCAGTGAGAAGGAGCTAAGGGTGTACTCATCTCACTAAGGTTACTCTTGTGATTGAATACAGGTTCTTTTCCCTTACGTCTTTGTTGAGTTTGAACTAAGGGTAATTGGTTAAAGACTACTTGAGGTCACTTTCCATGATCTACTTGATATCTTGTTGTAATAGACATGAAAGAAAAGGTACTATTTTATTGGATAACCCTAAGAAATGTTAGTATCAAACTAGGATAGAAAAAGCACTCACTTATCTAAAAGAGAGATGATAAGATAGAATTTTTGCAATAGGCATAAACCAACACTGCCACAAAGGTGCCCACTATTTAAGGTGAATATCCTAGCACATATGGATTAGGAGGATGATTTACCCAAACTATAATTAATTTAAATTTAATTTGAATGGAAGTGAATGGACAAGAGATTACTAAGACTCTCCAAGCATGTTATCAAAGCATCCAAAGGTTTATCTTCTCAACAAGGACAATTTCTAACTCACTGACTCCAAGCAAGGTCACTTGTAAAATCAAAGATTACTAATTCAAGAGGTCAAAAAGCAAAAATCCAAGGTGCAAAAAAGATTAAAATAATGGGGTAAGTGACCTAATCTAACCCGAATCAAGCAAGGAGGACTAAAAATGATAGGAAAACAAATCAAGAAAGGTTTCAACTCAGGAACTTAGATTTCTTGTTCATTTTAATTGACCAACTAGATGCATCAATAGATTTTTTTCATAAATTAGGCACTCAAGACAACACTAAGGGAGTTCAAGAAAACATCTACAAGAAATGGACATGGGACAAGGAAACCTTAAGAATAGTGTCTTAGTATGAATCTAATCCCTAGAATGACTACAGTGTATGCTCTCAAAATATTTTCCAATCATGCACATAGTCCTAGAAAAAAATTGGGCTGCACTATGGTTTTTAGTAACAATCAACTCTGCAACTCTTAAAATCTCAAGTGGGCAAAATCTAATCCTGATGCACCATGGTTTTGACACATTCCAAGATTTTAATCAATCACAGATGCTAAGGAAATTTGATAGCCTGAAAAAAGACTACACCTATAGAGATTTCTTCCATAAGGACATTTATATAGCGGGTGTTGCTACCACAACAAAAGTGGCTACTACGACTTAAGATTCAATCCACATGGTTTATCCAATAAAGGGAGTGTCCACTATCGTTAACCCTCTCTAATCAAGAAAGACTCACAAAATTGCACTAGATGGAGACTTAGTTCGAATTCAAGGGTTCCAAGTTTCTGATGTGCCCAAAAGGGAACATAGCATACTCCTCTAGCCTCTTCACCTCACCCAAAAATAGCAAATAGATTCATTGACACACTAATTTGAAATCACTTCATTGAGGTTTGGAAAGCCAACAAAAATCACTACCAATCTTAAGAGAGAAAGTACAAGCAAATGTCAAAGACAAACCAAGCGAGACAATCAAATAATATCAAATCCTTCCCTACATACAAGGGGATCTATCATCAAGAAGAGCTTTGCATGTAAGGCAAGTGAATGAAGTCCACTCTCTCAAGATCAACACAAATAGTTCATAGGGCCTAATTATTATGTGAAACATGTATGCAAGAAATCAAATCTAGGTCCAATTCTAGAGCACTAATCAAAATACGAAATACGAAAGCATGTAAAACACTCAAGCCTATGAGAGGTTCACTTCTAATTCCAAATTCCAAATGTTATAGAGATGTATAAGATTACCTCACATCCAAAGAAACACATGCATATCACTGCCCTAATCTAAAAAACCAAGCAATCACTCCAAGCAAACAACAAGCAAACTAATACAAGATAGATATGTCTTATGCAAACCCTAGGGTTAGATCTCAAAATATAATCGTTAGAAGTAATAATAACTAGAAAATAACCCAAATGAAAACTCACATCATACATTGAACCATGTGAAAATTAAATGCAAGTTAATCATTAAATGCCCTTTTATTTTTATTTTTATTTTTATTTATTTTATTTTCTATTTTTAAGTTTTTGACCTAGTCAACAAGATTGGACCTATATGCCATGAATTCAGACCAAAAACTTTAAACACAAAAAAGAGACCCCTATTAAAAAAAAAAAAAATCCTAAAAAAGTTAGAATTTTAGAAAAAAAAATCATTTGTGCCCTAGGGACTCATTTTGTCAAAATAGACCAATTTTCGTAAATCGACTGTTTGATCCCTCATATTATCTCTAAACTCAAAACACAAAGAAACAACCCTATTTATAATTTAGAGATTTTTCTAAAAATGTAGACTTTTCTAAAATTTGCTATTTTGCGTGCAAAAATTATTTTTTATGAAAAAATAAGAAAAATTATAAAAAAATACAAATTAGCTTGAAAAATTCTAAATTTTTAACTGAAGCTTCTCTGATATTCTCCAACTTGAAAAACATTTTAGACCAAACTACCAAGTTGTTTCGGAGATATGATCATATCTTTAAAATCTAGGGTTTTTCATCTCCAAATAGATCCGCACAAGGGGTTAGCTCTAAAAATAGCCAAAATCAACATGTAAAGATGGGCTGCCCCATTGTGGGAGCCAAAAAATGTGTGCTAAAATGCTAACACACTTCTATGAGTCATTATATCCAAGATTTTTCAAGAATGAGGTCTCAAATGGTAACTCATAGCTCTCTATTCATGGAGTGCAAGGGTTTGTAATGGAGGCCCTTAGTTTGACCTAGTTTGTGCCCATGCAAGTACACCATAAAATGAGAGATTCAAAAGTTAAAATATGCATGCAATGAAGATGCAAGCTAATCTAAAAGATAACAATGCAAAGCAATGCAAGAAAGGAAATAACAATGCAAGATTAATCTATGAAAGGAAATATGATTCTAAGCTACTATGAAAATGCAAGGATGAAGCATGATGATGAAAGCCATGAATGCATGAGAGAAGAAGAAAAGAATAGAGAAGTTGCAATGAAGCTCCAATGTCCAAACTCTAAGGCTCAAACTCCTTCTCCAAAATCGCTCTCCAAACCTGTAGCATAACAATACTATAGCAACTAACATCTATCCAAATGAGAAGGAGAGGGCTCCTTATAAAAGAAACTATGGAGGTGGGAGGCTTCTCACAAGAGCAATGTGGAATAAATCCCTAAAAGGACCAGTAAGAGGAAAAAGCTCACCACTTAGAGATATGTGCAAAAAAGAAGAAGGAATTTTTATTCAATTTATTTCCTTTTAGCTTTAAGTAGGGGTTTATTTATTTAACTAAAAGAGGAATTTTCTTTCAATTAAATAAGATAAGATTATTTAATTAGAAGGGAGATTTTAATTAAATAAGATAGAACTATTTAATTAAAAGAGATATTTTATTTTAATTAAATAAGATAAGATTATTTAATAAAAAGAAAGATTTTAATTAAATAAGACAAAATTATTTAATTAAACAAGAGATTTTATTTTAATTAAATAAGATTATTGATGAAATGATCAAACCTTAGGAAATATTAAAATAATTAAATTAATTACAATTTGATCAAGAAAAATGATTTGAATTGATTCAATAAAATATTACAATGCATTGATTCAAGAAATTTTGATTCAGGGAGTTGCTAAATTGAAGAATTGAAGCCCATAGTCTAAGCAACCATTTTAGGGTGCATACAATAAGATAGTATAATAATATAATTTTATTTGAATTTTGTAGATTAGTAATAATTTGTGGGTTAGAATAAATTAATTAATTAATGAATGATTAACTTGTAAGTTGGTATGATTACTATGTTAGTAAAAGTGGAGACTGGGGGTTATTAATAAGAATTCTTTGTTAGTGATAATATTTTTATAGTAGTAATGAATATAAATAAATTGGTTGACAGATAATGTGAGACTATATAGTCAATAGTCAATATGGTATTAATGAATTTGTGAGCGGGATTGTATAATAAAAAGTTTAAATAATAGTTAGAACGATAATTTAATTCACACTAGTGTGTAGGAAGTTATGAGTAGTAGCATCCATTTATTAATTAGTAATTTATAAGATTTTAGATTCAAAAAATGAAAAGTAGCTATTGAAATTAGATATATAGGCTTAAATATTTTATTTTTAACTCTACTAATTTCATGCATTTAAACATTCATAATACTTAACATACACACCATGTAATATATATAATGCAAGATGAAGAGCAATTGATATACAAAAATAAACATGATATATAAAATGAAGAAATTAAGGCAATTATGTATATCCATTTGGGTATCTAGTTAAGCAGTGTCATGAGTCATGACTTAAATTTACACTTGAATATTTTTTTTAAAGATTTACACGTGAATGTTACAAGTATAGTATATAGTATTAAAAAAATAAAAAATAAAATAAAAAAATTTATATAGTTGCAACATGCATATGAATGCCTAACTATTCGATAATCTAGTTGCAACATGCATATGTCAATTTGTGACTCCTTAAGATTGTCCTTCAAAAAAAAAAATAGTTGTGTTTTTTCCCTAAAATTTGGGCATGACATTCTAGTATCAGAGCCTAGTTTCAACACTAGGAGCCTAACCCATTACATTTCAACCTATGCAAAAAACTACAACCTTGTGTAAGATGTATTAGTGCACCTGATTAAACCACAATCTAATGATGAAGCACTCAGAGACATAAGGGATAGGTGACTTCTTCCTAAGCCAGTAGTTTATATAAAATGATAGTTTCTCCTCTTCTCCATTAGGGAACCTTGGTACAACCGCATCATTCTTGTGAAATTTTTATTCAATATGAATTCTTATTGGGTATTTGTTGCAAATTTTGCATTTATATGTTTTTCAAACAATGTGACATTCATCATTTTTCTATTTAGCTAGATTTCTTGATTTTGGTCCCATTGTGCCTTAGGGATATGTCTTTTTTTAATTGGGATTTACCAATGTGGCCACATTTGTGGAATTTTCCTATAAAATTGTTCCTTTTATTTTTAAGTTACTTATGAGACATTTTCTTGTAAATTATGTTGGCAAGTATATTGTACTGAGTAGTATGAAACGACCATACGAAGGAGGCTCCTTGAAAAACCATCTAGAAAATTAGTGTACTATTAAACCTTCTTGTTATGAATTGTAAAGCTTCTAGCCAAGATCCCTAAGAAATTACCCTTTTATATGTCATATATATGAAATGGTCAAACTCCTTGAACCTCTTTTAGCACATATATAGATTGTATCTTCTATTAGTTAAGACTATAGATGAAAATTATGTTAAGGACCTTAAGTAAGGGCATAAACAATTTGTTAGTTAGACCTTGGCATGGTAAAGAGTGGTTTATTAGCACCAATAGTAGAAGATTAAAGCTGGGCCAACCTTGGTGAATGCAACACATATAAGATCCTAATACTTGCACCTTGTTGATGAACTCCAAGAGGAGGTTCATGCCTGGGGGGGGAGAACGTGAAGCCTCACCCGATCTACCCTAGCATAGATGACATATTTGCATTATGATACTTCTAATTCAATATTTTGATACACTTTTGAGACTATAGGGTTATGTCATTTTAATATCTGCATTTTGATGATCTGCACATTAGGACCTAAATAATATATTTAATGATTTCATTCATGTTCTAATCTATTGTAAATGCTTTGATAGAAATTTAATTGTACAAATTCTTGTAATGTGAAATTGTAATGTTAAGTGGAAATTAGAGTTAAAGGATAGATTGTGATATGCACTAGGACCTAATTCACATGCCTAGGAACTCAATAGTCATGGATTCAATATTTCATCACTATGATAGAAAATAGATGATGAAGTTATTTAGAATATTAATTTGACTAGGTTAAGTAAAGTTTAATGTTGATAAGCAAAATTTGATATTTTAACATTTTGAATGTTTTATGTGAAAATGATTAGAAAAAAGTAAGTTAATAAGAAATGATGAAGTATGAAACCCTAATGTTGAATGTGATAATGATTTATTGCACATATTTACATGTCTATTACATGATTTTCTTGGACTACTAATGCTTGAGTTTAGTGTGAAGGAATTTAACTATGGGATTTAACGGGGAACTAAGGATCAAGCCCATGTGAACATGACATAGCCAAGGTTGAATTGGTGGAAAAGATTCAAACCTCATTGTAATGTGTGTGTAATAGTTTGATTCATATATAATTAGAGACATGTTACTATAAATGTAATGTGTTGTTGTTATGTGTCACTTGACACTTGTGTTGTCCATGTATTAATGACTTGCCATTTAGGTTTTTGGGTAAAAGTCACCTAACTTAAACCTAACCCAATGCAGTACCCAAGTTAACCCCTTATGGTAGAGTGTTAGGAGAAGTCTCCATCAAGGGAAATTCGAATTCCAACTTCCTATTAACTTTTAAGGATAAAAAAGTGTTCCTAGGGGGTTATTTTGGTGAAAACTAAGTGCTCTCATGATAGAAATATGGGTTGGGGGTATAAATTTAACCTTTAGTAGGCTTAGATGACCTTGGGAACCATCCAATCAAGTCACTTTCTTAGAATTCCAAAATTGAAGAGTTCACATATTTCTCCCTCTTGGTCAAGATTACAATTTTAGAAAAGGGCAAGGATGTAATAAAATGGAGGCTTCTTGTTTGGACCATTTTTAGCTAAGTGAGAAGTTGGAGTCCTTTTAGAGGGCTTGGGGGAAATTAGTGAGTTTTCTACCCACTTTCTAATTTTAGAGACTCTTAGGGTTTGGAAGCTTGGAGGGAGATCTTCTACAACCTTTCATTACCATTTCGCAAAAGGATTCAAGGTTAGTTTTTCTTGCCCATGTAGTATTTTTCTTCAATCTTGCAGTATGGCATTGCATTCATGAACATGGACTATGAGTTCATATTGTAAGTAGATTTCAATGTGTTGTATTGTGATGTAGTATTCATGTAATGTTTAAATGGTGACTCATGTTGTGGGAAGATTGTGATATTGTTGTGTTGAGATGAAATGTGTTGTTGCATTTGATTTTCTTTTTTATCTCCATTTTGTTATTTATGTTATATATGGTTGTGAGGACTTCACTCACCCTTTGGGAAGGGAAGAGAAGTCCAGGGTGAAGGGGTTAGTTGGGCTTGAAAATATAGTTGAGAACCTTGGAGTATAGGCTCCATCGTATGTCATATTCATTCATATCTTACTATGGGTGATAAGGGAAGTATGGTGTAGATAGGAAGTTTATGGAGTATAGGCTCCAAGGAAGCTATAGCTTATGGTAGTGTGTTCAAAGGATGATTGTGAAAGCCCTGAAAGGACATGTAATTTTCTAGTTTGTGAAAGCCCCGAAAGGGCATGAAAATTGTTTATTGCAGATATGGTGGATATGGCAAGTCTCCTATTTGAAAATCACACCTTCACCCATGTTCATGGTTCCATTAGTGAACCATTGTGAAATATCCTTGGGATGGAATTGTTCAAATTTTCTAATGTGATGTATATGCATTTGCAAGATTGTATATGAAACCCCATATGAGCCTTGTTTCCATAGCTTGGGGATGTTATCTTTGGAGGCTTATGGTTGGGTGGAGAGTACCCATGGTCCTTGTTGTTTGGTTGTGATGTATTTTCAGATTTTGTGCTTAAGGGAGCAATGGAAAAGCTTGGAAGATCATTTTGTAGATGTTGCTCGAAGGAGAAGACTTGTCATTGTGCATCGTACATGTATTGGAGAATCTCTCTCCATCTTATTCAAGTTGTTTCAATGAATTATTGCATAGTACAAGGAAGGGATGTGTAATTTTGTAATGTATGTGAAGGAATGAAATCCTTCTCTATGTTATTGCATATTGCATTGTAAGAGTTGGACCCTTCTATTTTGTCATTTGTGTATTGAATTGTAAAAGTGAGATCTTCATTTTATGTAAATTTTTGTAAAGGATGGATCCATGTAGTGAATGAAGAAGGTGGAATATGGACATAGGCAGCTGCATTGTAAGATTAAACATTATGCATATAGTTGGCAATGAAATAGAAATATTGTTTCACTATCATAGTTGTAAATGAGATGAAAGAAAGAATGTTCATGTAAAGGAATAGTTATTGCTATGAAGCCAAAATAGTGATTATGTAAATGAAGAATCTATTCCCATGTTGATTTATGAATCAAAACAATAGATATGTATAAGAAATTATTTTCAAAAGATATTCATTGTGTTTGAAGATTTAAGCAAGGAACCAGCAAATGTAGAATTGCATTCATTTGGATTTATGATAAGGTATTGCATTTCAAGTTGTCCATATGTAAGGAATCTCATTATGTATATGGTCAATAAGAAACTTCATTTCATGTACTATCATAGGTAGGGAGAATTTATCTAATAGTTCATACTTGTTGTTGTTCTCATCTGCACTACATGCATTAAATTTACTATCCAAGTGAAGTTATTTGATTTATCAATCTGGATATATACATTAGCATGTTAGAATAACATCAAAATAAAAAAATTCATCATACCATAGTTGAGTAGAAGAAAAATAAACCAATATAGAACTTGACATAAAATATTCATGAGAGGAACTTATTGTAGATACATATTTTCTCTCTGGATTTTGTATGGGGAGTAGTAATTAATACCCCTCCCTATTACAGTCCAATAAAATAATCAAAAGAATATTATGAAGAGTATTCTAAATAGGAGAATAATAAGTTCATGAAATTAGACAATAACATTATCAATAGTAAAAGCAAAAGGTAATCTTGTGACTAGAGTCAAGGACAAGTCACATCAAAATAATAATAATATATAGTTCCCCCATGTACAAATTGACATATGTATAGGAAACTTTCAAAGAAAACTATGTACAAAAAAAATAAATTTATGAAACAAATCTTCTATAGGCCTTGGGGATGATGACCTCCCCATATTCCAAGGCCCATGTCTTGGCCGCCACCCTATGATCTGATGAGGCTACACATGATCTGAGTCCCCTCCCTACCTCGAGACAACATAAGAGGCAAGCGAACATTTCCAAGTGCATGGTACTTGGGAGCATGGCCATTGGTTGAAAATTCAAACCATGTCCCCTCCATTATTAAGTGCTTCACCCATAGAGTATGTCCACTTGACCAATACTCCACCATAGTTGCAAGCTTTTGGGTCATGGAAAGTTTAATGAAGGTGCCTAGGAAATTTGAAAAGAGGATGAGCTTTTGAGGCACATGTAAAGAGTGTAAGGGAAGGATTCCTATGTGGGTTAAGGAAATGGGATATGATTGGGTTAAATGGAGGCATTCAAACATTTATAAAGAGAGGGGAAGGACAAAATGGTCCCCACCACAACCACCTACCTCTCATGTCCCCCTTTCATACAACCACGTGCAGATTGGTAAGGAATGGGAATTTGACTATGATAAGCTGATTTGATTTAGTTAGGAGATTAAGAATATTTTATATATTAAGGGGCTAGTAGCTAACTTATATTAAATAGAACTTATGCAATTATAATTTGTTGAGAGAATTTAACATAGTAAGGGATGCATGGAAGGAGGTACATGTAGTTAGTTAGTGTTTTTGAATTTGATAATGGTAAGTTGATTAAAAATGGGTCACATGATTGCTTAGGGCATTGGAGTTCGAGATTAATAAAGAGTGTGGGATGGATTTTCATTTGTTAGTCTGTATTTAGTATTAATAATGTTGAATAAAGTAGATGTTAAAGAGACACATTTAGTAATAGGTGAATGTTAGTAGGATAGTTAGTGTTAGGTAATTAGTAAATAAGATAGTATAATAATATAATTTTGTTTTAATTTTGTTGATCAGTAATAATTTGTGGGTTAGAATTGTAAGAATTTTCTTTAGGGTCAAATTCACCCAAGACCAAGGAACTCAAACACAAGCAAAAAATAGACTAGAGTATGATCAAAATAATTATATAATATTTAATACAATGTAAAAGTACACTAGAAGTGCCTAAATATAAAGGCATGAGATGCATCTAGAATGCCTAAGAATCAACATCATGATAAGTCATACAACCAAACACATGTCCACTAGATATGGGTTATCCTCCATTAAGCATGAAAGTAAGGGCGATGATGAGAGGATAAGCCTACAATGGTGTAACACACAAATCAATGTTGTAGAAAACATGTGCTAAATTAGGAGTGTGAATAAATATGTTTTCTACATGACAACTCAGTGAATGATGCAAACTCTAGTGTTGTAGATACCATGCACTAAATTAGAGTTGCGTACTTCTGTGTTGTCAACATGATAACTCAAAAACATACACAAACTCTTAAGTGTTTCATAAAAATAAATAATAAAATAATGTAAAATAATGCACTTAGAACCTAAGTAAACTTAAGTAAAGTGTAAATAGTAAATATCTATTTAGACCAACACCCCCCCTTAAGTGCAACTTAGGGGAATTCACTTAAGCTTACAAATGCATGATGGGTCCTGGCTACTAGGCCATGTTAGGTACCCATGTACAAAAGTAATGCTCTACATACAATGATGCAATGCAATCTCTCATAAAGTGGAGAAAGAGGGAAAACCTCATGGGAAAAACCCTCCTCCAAAAAGAGAGTTAAGGACAATAAAGAAGATGAGAGAGAAGAAGACCTCAAAAGAGGAAAAATCCCTCCCAAAAGAAGAAGAGAGAAGTCAAGGGACTCCCCTTTCTACAACATCTTGCACCCCCAAGTGATCTCACAAATGAGTATACTTGACCTCAATGAAGGGTTTGGTGAAGGTATCAGTGACCTACTTTGCTATAGGAAAATATTGTAGTGCAATGATCTTCTCATGTATAAGCTCTCTAATGTAGTGCATATGAACCTCAATGTGCTTAGTCCGTTGATGTTGAACTGGATGCTTAGAGATCTCAATGGCACTTTGATTGTCACAATGAATAACTGTAGGCTTAGGTAGATCAAATCCAAACTCCTCTAGGATGTGCTATAACCAAAGAGCCTCTATAGCTACATTGACAACTCCTTGATACTCAACCTCTATGGAAGAAAGAGAAACATTATTTTGCTTCTTACTTTGCCAACAAATAGGGCCAGAACCAAGGTGAAATATATAACCTAAAGTGGACTTGCAAGAATCTAAATCCCCTACATAGTCTGAGTCTATGTATGCAACTAGCTAAAGTCTTGTACATGCTACATAATCTATCCCACGTGTATGTGTACCCTTTATGTAGTGCAAGATGCACTTGGCAGCCTTCTAATGAAGCTCATGTGGTTCTTGCATAAAGTGTGAAACCATGCCAACTACAAAAGCAATATTAGGGTGTGTATGTGTCAAGTAGATAAGGCTCCCAACTAACTGTTTGTATAATTTAGCATCAAAAAGTGGAGTGGTACACTTAGCCTCTAGCTTGACACCTAATAGAAAGGGAGTAGGAGCAGGCTTGTAGTCACTCATGTGAAACCAAGAAAGCAAGTCAAGAGCATACTTGGGTTGTGAAAGTCTTATCCCTATTGAAGACTATGTGATCTCAATGCCAAGGAAGCACTATAAAAAACCCCAAGTCTGTCATAGCAAATATGTCCTATAGAGAGGTCTTAACACTAGCAATGATGGATGAAGTGCTTCTTGTAATGATCAAGTCATCTACATAAAGAACTAGTATCAAGTGTGAGTCATCCTTTTGAAGAATGTAGACATTCGAATCAAAATGACACTTGGTGAATCCTGCTAAGAGTAGGAAGGAATCTATTTTGGCATACCAAGCCTGAGGAGCCTGCTTAAGACCATTAATATACTTCTTCAATATAAAAACCATAGTAGAATCCTATACAAACCATTGTGGTTGCTCCATATAAATCTCTTCATGAAGATCACCATTCAAAAAAGTGCTCTTAACATTTATCTAGTGTACAACCCAACCATGAGCTGTAGCAATAGACAGTGTTAGGCGAATGGAGTTCATCTTGGCAATTGGTGCAAAATTTTTTATATAGTCAATACCTGGAACCTATGAGAAACCTTTGGCAACTAGTCTGGCCTTATGCTTAGTAACACTTCCATCCATTGCAAATTTGGTTTGATAGATCCACTTACATCAAACAACTTTTCTTCCCTTAGGAAGGGGAACTAAGTCCCAAGTGTTATTTCTCATCAAGGAATTATATTCTTCCTCCACAAACTTGTCCCATTCTAGAATCCCTGATGCTTCCTTAAATGACTGTGGATCTGAAGCAATGGCTATATATGCATGTGGAAATGACTTGTGTTGTGACCTAGTCCTCTGAGTGTCTGAAGGATTTCCCACCAATGAACCTGTTGCATCAAGGGTTTGCTATGCCCAACGAGGTTTAGTGCAAGAAGAAGAAGGAATGGCCTCAACTTTTTGTGAACCCTGTGAGGGTGGTGTCCTATGAGTCAAGGTTGAAGGAATCTCATCTTCTGAGTCACTATCATCACTATGATCACTATCCACAAAGGAGGAAGAAGGAGGAGTTGAAGAAGCTAAACTTGGACAAGTTTCTTCAAAGTGAACACTCCTCTCATAAAAGATTTCATGAGTCTCTAGATCCATTAGTTAGTATGCCTTGAGATGGTCAAGATATCCAACAAATATGCATGGTTTACTTTGTGGTTCTAATGCCTTTCAATTTTATGGAGATATCATTGCCCATGTTGGACAACGAAAAAATTTGAAGTGTTTGACACTTGGTTTTCTTCCACACCAAGCCTCAAAAGGTGTTATTCCATCTAAGGCCTTATGCAGACTTCGATTTTGGATGTAGTTGGCACAACACATGGCTTCTGTTGAAAACACTTGATCTAGAGACTTGTGTTGAAGCATACAAGTGGTCATTTCCTTAAGGGTTCTATTATTTCTTTTAGCTACACCATTCTACTATGGCATGTATGCAATTAATGGTTAAAGATCTATACCCTCATGAGTGCAAAAGTCTATAAGCCTGGAGTTGACATATTTCCTGCCATTATCTATTCTTAGGATCTTGATGGCTTTCCCTAATTTTTTCTCAACTTAAGCTTTGAAGTTGATAAAGTTATCAAATACTTCACTCTTATGAGCTAGGAAAAAGACCCAAGTGTATCATGAAAAGTCATCAATAAATGTTAGAACATAGTGGCCCTTACCAAATGATGGTACTGGAAATGGGCCAGCTCAATTACTATGAACCAATTCTAGAACAACAGTTGCCTTCCAAGACTTCCCCTTGTCATATTTCTCTTCAGGATGCATGCCTGCTTCACAACCTGGACATACACACTTTGAATAGTTGACTTGAGGTGGACCAATGACCATTTCCTTGCTACTGAGTTATTAAAGGTCGCGATAATTAAGATTTCCAAATCTTTCATGCCATAGTTTACTTTGTGTGTTTGAATGAGTCAACAATGCAAGAGAAGTGGATTTAGGCACAAAATGTGAGAAAGAATAAAGTCTTGCTTCATGTTTTTCCTTTCCAACTGCCACCATAGAATCATCTTTGAGATTTTTCACCACAATTGTATTAGGGAGGAACTCTACTTTGTTGCCACATCCATAGTGAGTTATCTGATAAATGGAGAGAAGGTTGGTGCTAAGGTTAGGAACATGAAGAATATCCTTGAAGATGCCATTTTCCAACTCAAAATTGCCTTTCCCTTGAACTTCCAATTCAGTATCATTGCCCAAAGAGATGTAAGGCACATTTGATGGTTTCAAAGAGGAAAACTACTCCCTTGAAGCACCCATATATGTGTTGCTTCTAAATCAAGAACCCATTCCTCAGCATTATTTGTATTTGCTACCAAAGCTTGTCCCTTACCCTTTGAAGTGGATGAAGATCCCTTATCCTTATATGCATTTGGTACATCAATTTTGTGTTTCCTCATTATGTTGACCAATTCATCAATATACTTATCCTTACACTCATGTTCATCATGAACATTCCTCTTACAATAGGAACAAGTTTTCTTCTCCTTTTTGTTAGAATTGTTCCCCTTTTGGTTATTTTTGGAAGAAGACTTTCCTTGTTGTGAAGAAGATTATTGAGTGGAAGAAGATTGATTTGAGGAAGATTGTTCTTTTGAGGAGGACTGTTGTGTGTCATCTTGTGGCTTAGCCTTCCATTGCTTCTACTTCTTGTTGGAGTTTTTACCACTTGAATTACCTTCATTTGTTACCAAGGCTTTGGTCTTGGAAGACTTAAGAATTCCCATACCCAATAGATTGTCATGTTCTAAGAACAACATTTCTGAAAATTTCTCGAATGAAGGCTTAACATAGGCACTACCCATTGTAAATTTGTGTGTATTAAAGCTAGAAATAAAAGGAGTATATTTAGGTGGAAGATGGGTCGTGATGTGTTTGATCACCTTTCCATCCTTGATGGGTTCACCAAAATCCTTAAGTTGTTCCCTATACATGTCTACTTGGGTAAGATAGTCTTTGATGGTGTACTTGAGAAGTTTGTCCTCTATGGTGTAAGCCATGTCTTCATCTACTATCCCATACAAAGCTTCAAGTTTAGCCCAAACCTCTATTGGATTGGTAAGCTTCCTAATGTGAAATTTCATAGGATCAGAGATAGTTTTCAGCAAGGTTGCTAAGGCCATCTCTTGTTTGGATTCCCAGTCTTCTTTCTGAGCTTCATCAACATTAGTAGGATGTTTCTTTGTTGCACTAGTTACATAACACACTAAACCTTTCTCTACCAATGGTTCCTTAATGTTTTCTTTCCAAGTAGCATAATTATGTGGAGTTAACTTTTAAAAAGAACCCATAATGCAAGAACACAAGATCAAGGAGACACAGTATAGAGTGCATAACCCTCCTTTTCACTCAATCAAAAAAATCCCCCCCAAATGAATGATTTTGGCACTTTATATATAGTGCGTTTACAATAGGCTACTTGTCAAAATGGACAAAGTGGGCTTTCTAATTTTTCTAATTACAACCTTTGTATAGAGTAAAAATATGGACCTTTAAAATATAGCTCAAAAATACAACAATTATGAAGTAATATAATGCAAAACATGATCTATCTCTAAAAGTGATATTTTTGTCCACACAAGACTACAATCTAACTACAGATCTAAAATGTACACAAAAGAATATAGCCTTTAAAAAAAATAGAACCTAAAAAGGAGTCTAGATGAGCCCATACTATGCATTTGAAGTTGCAAAATGCAGGATTAGATAGGTATAGTCACTAAAAAATGTTATTTCTGACAAATCTGTGCACCAAAACTAGAAAATAGCTGCATCACTAAAAAGTTCAAGAAATTTTACCCAAAATAAAAAAAATTGCACTTGATTTGTAGTTTGAATGACCAAATTATGGCCTCTCAAAGTCAGGCTGCCATATCAAAACTGCCTTTGAAGAGGGGTCTGGAGAGGAGAACATGATGTTAAATTTGATAGTCAAACAATTGTTGCAGCAGTTCAATTTTTCCCTAGAATGATGGTCAAATGACTGTGAAATTTAGGCTACTACTTTGCTAATGTCAGTGAAAAAATAATCCCATGCTAACGTGGAGATGACATCAGTCATACGACTGATGATGTCAGCACATACAAACTATAAAGAAATGTATGAATAGGTCTAATATGTATAGTCTACTGGGTAGTACAAAATGCTATCATGGCATACAGTTGGTGCTAAGTGGCAGTGATGATGTGTTTTAATTGGGCTGAGCTAACAAGTGAATGATGTGGTGGTAGCTCCACGTGTTTTCTATGGAGGTTGACTCAACTATATCATAGAGGGGCTTTGACAGCACCATGTGTCTGTGCGTATGGGTCCAGTTACCACATGGACATCTCAACTTGCGCTGCATGGACTGTTTGGGTACGAGATTTAAATTTCCACGTTGCCAGATTACTGAATGTGGGGGCTAGTTTAATCATGCAACTCATGGGTCCAAATTTTTATCCCACATTCATGGGAATGGGGAAGGTGGAGGTAATTAAAAACTCTTGCCGACTATTGTAAAACTAAACAAGCCACCTAGTGTGTTTGGTGTGTGCCATGGAACTTGGCCGCTTGTCAAAAATGTAGTTAGAGTTGGGTTGTGTGGTTTCCCATGTTGGAATGTATGTTGGATTTGTTGCTAAACTACCTAGAAAATATGAGACCACCCACTTGATTGTAAACTACCAAATGTATAATATTCCCTGCACAGGGCCAGGGTGTGACTGCCCGGTGCTTGTGCTAAAAAAAAATTCTCTACATGCCAAACTAGGCAGAAAATAATTTCAATTTTTTTTTTTTGAAAATACAAAGAAAAATTAAATCTAAAAAATGAATCAAATAGATCGATAAAAGACCATACCCAGCTTGCAAATCGGGCCTTAGGGTGCTAATTTGCAAAAATATTTTGCTTCACGATTGACTATGGCCTAAAACAGACAAATTTATAGTTGATCTTCACCAAATCATCACTTTGGACGTAATGGCAAGGTCCGCTTTGGCTTTAGATGCTCCCAATTGCTATAGATGCTCCAGATCTGAATCGGGTCCCTTTAAGAGATGAAGCAACGAGGTCTCTAATGGATATGTGATGAGTATCTCCCTTTGCTCTAATACCATGTAAGAAGTTTTCTTAGGGCAGAATTCACCCAAGACTAAGGAACTCAAACACAAGCACAATATAGACCAGAGTATGATCAGAATAACTATATAGTATTCAATATAATGTACAAGTACACTAGGAGTGCCTAAATATAAAGGCCTTTGAGATGCATCGAGAATGCCTAAGAATCAGCATCATGATAAGTCATACAACTAGGCACATGTCCACTAGATATGGGTTATCCTCCATTAAGCACGAAAGTAAGTGTGATGATGAGAGGATAAGCCTACAATGGTGTAACATGCAAATCAGTGTTGTAGACAACATGTGCTAAATTAGGAGTGCAAATAATTGTGTTGCCTACATGACAACTTGGTGAATGATGCAAACTCCAGTGTTGTAGACACCATGTGCTAAATCACAATTGCATACTTCTGTGTTGTCAACATGACAACTCAAAAAGGTACACAAACTCCTAAGTGTCTCATAAAAATAAATAATAAAATAATGCAAAATAATGCACTAACCTAAGAAAACTTAAGTAAAGTGTAAATAGTAAATATCTATTTACACCAACAAGAATAAATAAATTAATTAATGAATAATTAACTTGTAAGTTGGTATGATTACCATGTTGGTAAAAGTGGATACTGTGGGTTATTAATAAGAATCCTTTGTTAGTGATAATATTTTTATAGTAGTAATGAATATAAATAAATTGGTTGATAAATAATGTGAGACGATATTGTCAATAGTTAGTATGGTATTAATGAATTTGTGAGCAAGATGATATAATAAAAAGTTTAAATAATAGTTAAATGATAATTTAATTCACACTAGTGTGTAGGAAGTTAGGAGTAGTAGCATCCATTTATTAATTAGTAATTTATAAAATTTTAGATTCGAAAGTTGAAAAGTAGCTATTGAAATTAGATGTATAGGCTTAAATATTTTATTGTTAACTCTACTAATGTTATGCATTTAAAAATTCATAATACTTAAGATACACACCATGTAATATATATAATGCGAGATGAAGAGCATATGATATATGAAAATAAACATGATATATAAAATAAAGAAATGAAGACAATTATGTATATCCATTTATGTATCTATTTAAGCAGTGTCATGAGTCATGACTTAAATTACACGTGGATGTTATGAGTATAGAATATAGTATAAAATAAATAATTAAATAAATAAATTATATAGTGGTTTATCCCAAACACAAATATGAACTTATTTATCTATATCCTTCTTAATACAATTCAATTGTGAAACTATGTTCAAAAGATCAAACACAATGTCTAAGGCCCAATGGGAATTATTGATGCAATACGATACTCTTAAGTGTATTACTCTATACTAAATCATTGATTAAAGAGATCCTCTTCTATAAGTGAAAGTAGTAGGTATCAACACATACCATACTCTAATGAACATAACCATTACTTGAACACCCTAAGTAGATATACTATGAATGCCTAACTATTCAATAACCTAGTTGCAACATGCATATGTCAATTTATGACTCCTTAAGATTACCCTTCAAAAAAAAAAATTGTTGTGTTTTTGCCCTAAAATTTGGGTATGACATCATGTACACAAGAACAAAATGCAAGATAATAATGAAAAAGTAAAAAACTCTACCACCCGACCTAGTGGTAACCTAAATGGTCCACTCCCTCCACACTGAGGAAATAGTCTCAAGTCCCATACAGGTATGAATCCAAAAATTCAAATCCAACATCTAGGTCAAGGCAAACCTGAAAGAAATCTAACTCAAGGTACCAAGACACAAATGACATCTAAACCTAGAGGCAACAATGACACATAGGCAATCTACTATGTAAGTGGGAAAGTGTCATTGCATGAGTCAACTCTAAAGTTAACCTAGTAGCCTCACTAGACTTTGGCCTCCTAGTGACTCTATGTGGCACTAGTATCCTTTCATACTAACAAGGCATACTAACAAAGCAAAGTCACAACCAAGCATCCTCTCTACTCCCATCCTAGCATGTACTAGCACTCAAGGCATGGGCGAGGAAAAAAATTACTCTTATTAATTCATTTTACTCTCATTTAATGAAATATTATCACTTATTAAAATAACCTACAATGGGTCACCTAGGAAGCCTCTTTAGGGCTTTGACTTCCATTGCAAGCCTCTTGCAAACATGATATACAGATAACCTATCCTAAGCTTAGTAAAAGTAAGTCTCATATGATCGTAAACCACACATCAGTCCTTAAACAAGCAACTCAAAAGTACTAAAATATCACTTATCAAAATCACAGATTTTACCAGTACAATCATCCTAACAAGACTGATCCAAAATCAAGTACACATTTACAAAACATGACATTATATGACATCACCAAAAACAATAATTCTTGGCCTCTGGTAGACATTTGGAAACTGGTCAATAGTCTAAGTCAACCCCAAACCCAACACACAAGAAAACATATAACTGGCAATGAAGTTTCACAGTTTTGTTTGCCTATTTTGAAAACATATAGTTTTGGTTTAACATTAAGGTTCAAGTTCTAATTTCGTTGTCAGTTTTTGAGTTTAATAAAGTTTACAAATTTCCCCTATAATTGAACCCAATTCCACCTGTTAAATCCGATTACACAATTACCACTAACCTATGAAAATAATAATGCCTCTATTAAATATTATAAAATAATTTAAATACTAATTATTTTAAATAATAATTATCAAAATATTAATAAAATAATATGAATTTATTAATAACCATAACCATTAAATAATAACATAATACATTTTTATTTAAGTTTATTAAATAATATTTAATATTAATCTAATTAATTAAATACACTTTAAAATATATTAATTAAAGTAATTAACTAAACTATATCTAACAATATTTACTAAATTAATTTTAAAATTTAATAAAATTTAAATAATAATAAAAAATAAAATAAAAATTCAAAACTTACAAATGAGAAGTGCTTTTAAAGGCTTGTTGGCCTGTTGTGCACGACATCACAGGTTGGTTAGGCAACCTTGGCTGCTGCAGTAGCTAGGCTACACTGTCAGTAGCCCTAGCTACCTTTGCAACCAATGTCCATAGCCATAAGGGAAAGGGGGACAGTAGAAGTCATGGCCCTCAATCTCCTGATTTTTTTAATTTCTTTTTTAATATGAAGCCACAAAAACAAAAAAATGCTATTCCCTATATAAAAATCACAAAATCCAATTTCTTGAACATTGGTAATTAAAAATAAAAAACAACACCATTTTATTTACTTATTTATATAAAAATTTCATTTATAATATATATATATATATAAACATGTATATATATACATTTTAAAACCAATCAACAAAATAGAAATGATAGAAAAATATGAACAACCAAAACTCATTTGTATATCAAAATTTGATTTATTCCTAACCCTTCTTTGATCAAAATATCGTTCTTAGGGTGTGCTAAAAAATAGTTGTGCAAAATGAGCCCTGCTAGGGTTTGTATGACTTCCATCTGAATCCTCACTAGTTTTCATCTTTTGTCATACCACATTTACTATAGGAATAAACTTTCATTTATAATGAGCTTGACCTTCTCTGACCTAGTAGTTGATGTTGGTGTTGGAGTTGTTGTTACTACTGGAGAGAATGGCTCCGTCGGCCAAGTGCTCACACAAGTTCGTAACCAAGGTGTTTCACAAGGTAATTCCTCTCCTGATATTATTTTGAATGTGAAGGAGTTTGATAGTGCATCCACCTAGATAGAACACCAAACCTTTATTGTGTACTTTGTATGTCATACTCCTTCTAAAAGCATGTTGCGGGAATGAATTTCCAAGGTTTGGACACCTTAGGGTGTTTTCCTTTAAGGCATCCAAAGCCTTACCAAGTAACCAAAGGCTTTTTTCTTTTTTTCTTTGGTAGTGTAGGCCAAGGTGAACATGTTTTTGTGTGAGGTCCCTAGACTGTCAGGTCATCCCTTTTGGTTTTTCAATGTTGGTCATGAGATTTTTCTATTTTTGATGATCAAAACCTTAAGGTGCCTATTTGGGTTGAGTTCCCTAGGCTTCCCATTCCTTGCTAGTCTTTTTAAACTACTATTGTGCAAATTGTTGGCAAGGTTGTGTGCTGATCTATAAATAGATCTAGACTAAATGCAGAATCGAATGCTTAATTAGAAACAATCTTAGCAGAAGACTTATTACATTTATACATTAATGAAATCAAGCATTAAAACTTCAAGGGAGAAACAAAATTGAGAGAGAAGAAGATAGAAAGCACAAACAACATTTGATTTTAGAGTTTGCCACAAATGTGACTACATCTCTGAGTCGGCTCCAATAGAGTATGACCGATCCAATTAATCTCCATAAATCAATTACAATTATGCACCAAGACCATTTCTTCTAACACTTTGACAACATAACAATTCTCTGAAGTACGAAAATGGCTCCAATAATATCCTAGAAAAATCTCCCTATTCCCTTTTAAAAACTTCACCAAAAACCTGCTAACTTTTCCCAGGCTAATTATCCCCCTAAGAAAATAATCCCCCTTTTTAAATACAAAATTAGCCAAAATAAGGCTAAAAAAAAAAATGACAATTTCAGAACCTTTAACAAATTAGATATTCGAAATATCCCCTTTGCCAAATAATAAATTTGCCTTACACCAAATTAGAGGGTCAAAATATTGACAAAATGACAAATTAACCCTTTTTATAACAAAGGGTGGCGGGTTGCTAAAGGTTAAATAAAAGGCCTCATGTGAACTTTTCGTTCTCTTGAGTATGTCTCTTCATCTGAACTTGCCTTCTCTAGGAAACACTTGGCAGACCGCATTTACTTTGGGAGTCTTTAGGATTTTTTATCATGGCTCCGGCCAGCGGTGACCCAGTTGTTTCTGGTGTGTACGCTGCTACTTTGGACTACCATGGCGCTGCCTCCAAAAAAATGCCCACACAAGTTTGTCCCAAAGGTCTTTCACAAGGTAATCTTGATATTATCCTTCCTTTGCAAGAATTTGATGCTACATGTGACTGGTTAGAGGACCACACCTTGATAGGATATTTTGTGGGTCAGACTCCTCCTGAAGTTATGCTCAAAGAATGGGTTAAAAGAGCTGGACCCCTCATGGGGTCCACCTTGATGCTATGCAAAACCTTACGAAAGGATTTTTTTTATTTTGCTTTGCCAACCCGTCACAAGTAGAGGCAGTTTTTACTAATAGCCCTTGGTCTGTCTGTTCTTCTCTGCTTGTTTTCAAAAAATGGTCTCAAGACGTTACTATCTCAGATGATAAAAAGCTTAGGGTTCCTTTGTTGGTTGAGTTCCTAGGTTTACCCTTGCCATGTTGGCATTTCATTGAGTCCATTGCCCAAACCCTTGGAAAAGTTGTCACCAAGGAGCCTGAGAAATTATTTAATGCCTGCCCTCAGCATCGCATTTGCATCGAAGGTGATCTTTCCAAGGATCTTCGTGGTTTTGTGGAAATACAGATTAGGGTGCATACCTTCTCTCAGAAGGTGCTTTACCTAAACCTTCCTAACACCTATTATAGGTGCTAGTTGGTGGAACACAAGATTTGAGATTGCCCCTTGGTTATCTCCAGGACAAAACCTGTACCTAAAGATGACCCTATCAAACAAGCTGAAGGGAAAAAAGAAGATTGGGTTACTGTTGGATGCAAGGGAAAGGCTACCTTGACCCCTTTGCCACCCAAACAATCTTACGTGGTAGTTGTTGTTATTCCTCCTATTCCCACAGGAGGGTCTACACCAGCTAGCATGGGGATGCAGGTGGCTTTAATAGTTCCTCCTCTGTGGGTTTCACGGGTTTCAAACCCTGCTAGCATGCAGGGGATCAAGGCTACCACCAGGGATTTTGCCTTGGTTTGGGCTCACACTCCTCTTACAGTCTCTTCCATTGTGCCACCAGCAACATGGCATTCTCACAATCCTCCTAGACGTGTAGAGGTACTAGAGATAAAGCAATAGGCTGTAAGTTCAGAGGATTTCCCATCTAACTTTCACCTAGCTTCTACCTTCTTGCAAAATAGCTACTCCTCTCTCGAGGATGAGGATGACATGGAAGAGTTCTCATGAACTACCTTTCATGGAATGTTCGAGGTCTTACAGACCTCACTAGAAAGTACTATGTCTGGGATACCCATCATAAACTTGGTAATTTGGATTTTTTGTGTCTTCAAGAAGTTAAGATCTTTTGTTTCATGCTTGTTGCTGCATGCCACATCATTTGGCAGGATGACATTATATTTTCTTCACAACATGATGCTGGCTGAGGTGGTGTAGTTACTCTCCTATCACCTCGCCTTCATTTTGCTATTATTTCACATGGTACTGACCCTTTGCATAGAATTGTTTGGCTTTTACTTTCCATTAACAATAATTCTTTTGGAGTCATTAATGTTTATGCTTCCAATGATGCTATTGAAAGAGCCTAGTTGTGGGCCTAGCTAGCTGACAATTTGCCTCCAGCTACTTGGGTCATGTGTGGGGACTTCAATATGGTTGAAGTGGCCTTTGACAAAGAAGGCATTCTACCTTTTCATTAGATAGCTAGGGAAAGAGCAACGTGGTACTACATGCATAATAAATTGGGCCTATTTGATCTCAACACTAACCACTACCAGAGTAGTGGGGTCTAGCACACTTGGTCCAACTTTCGAGCTAGCCTAGATCGTATATTAAAATGTCTTGATTATGCCATGATATCTGCGCAATCTTTTTTCTCCTTTTCTAAGGATCGAGATTTTCCTATCATTTCCCTGTCAAATGTCACTTTATCTAACCACTATCCCATTTATTTTGGCATTACTTGGCAAAAAACTATCCCTAAGGTAGCTAAGTCTCAGTTTTTCCTCAACACATCAGTGCTGATGCATGCTTCCACCATCGCACATATCCAACATGTTTGGAATTTGGAGCCACATCCACATTCTCAAAGGGGATGGATTCAATGGTGGAATGATGCCATTGCCAGAATTGTGTGATTCTTGCACATCTGTGGGCATCAAGTCACCATATTCTGAAAAAGGGCTTATGCAAATAACACCCTTGCCCTCAGAAAAGCTTCTGAGGCTCTCACTCTCAACCCCTTTGATGTGGATCTGCAATTTCAGCTTGTGAAGCTTTGACATGACAAGCAAGTTGCTAACAACTATGTTGCCCGTGGAGCTCAAATCAAGGCCTGTCTCCACTGGTTGGAGGTTGGTGAGAAAGCCTCAAAGGAATTTTTTCATGCTCTCTGTGCTCGTCATACCAAAGTTGGGATTCAAAAACTTAAACAATGCATGACTATTCTGTCCAATCTCCCCGACATCTTGCAAGCATTCTTTCATCATTATGAGAATGTCTTTACTTTGCAGGGAAATTTTATTGCCCAGGAAGAAGCTCTCTAAAAATGTATCTCTATTACTCCAAACCACCTTGCGAGGGAGCAACAAGCTTTCTGTGAACAACTTCTTTCCCTTAGTGATCTTAAAGAGGTTTCCTTTTCTATGGTAGATGACAAATCCCCTAGGTGTGATGGCTTTCCTCGTGAATTTTACAAACACCTTTGGGAGAAAATTGGCCCTGATCTGAACAAAGTCTATCTTGAAGCATATCATTCTACAAGCTTAGGAGCCATTATAAATAAAGGAAATATTAAATTCATACCTAAGGCTAGTGATTCAGAGGATATATGCAACTAGAGGCCCATCACCCTTCTGAATGTGGCTTATAAGATAATTGCCAAAGCACTCTCTCTCAAAATCAAGCACATGCTGCCTCTAATTGTGCAGCCTGAGAAAACTGGATTCATCAAATCTAGATACATTCTTGATAACATTATTGCTATCTAGGAAAGGATGGAATGGGCTCACAAGTCTAGATAGAAGGCTATCTTTCCAAAGATAGATTTTTCCGAAGCCTATGACCGAATTGAATGGCCCTTCAACCTAGCTATGCTCCAGGCTCTGGGATTTGGTCCCAACTTTATTCAATCAGTGGAGATGCTTTTTGGTGATGCTAATGCTTGTGTTACCATTAATAATTTGTAGTCTGAGGCCTTTGGGCTCTTTTTCTCCATTAGGCAAGGTTTCCCTTTAGCTCTAGCACTTTACGTTCTTGCTGCTGAAGGGTTTGAGTACCTGCTTGCTCATTTTGTTTCCTTAGGACTAGTTCATGGTATTGCCTTACCTAATTCTACATCCTAGCTTGTCAATGGTCATTTTGCTGATGATTCCTTCCTTACTCTTCTTGAAGAGGAGGAAAGCATCAACAATGCACTGTCTTTTCTGGAGACTTTTTGTCAAGCCTCAGCTCTGCCATTCAATGGCATAAAATGCTCTGCTACCACTAGTCTTTTTCGCTAGCTCCAACCTGGCTCAGCTAGTTTGAGTGGAAATGGGTCACTCATGGTGAAATTTTTTTCTTTCTTGGCATCCCTTTTGCCTTTCAAGCTTCACCTCTGGAGCTTTGGAATGCTATCCTTGCTAAGATTGCCAAAAAGCTTGATTATTGGATTACCAAGCTGCTCTCTCTCGCTAGTAAATTCCAAATTTGTTCTAAGATTTTGGCGGCCACCCATGTTTATTATTCTTCCTTCTGGGCTCCTTCCAAAGCTTCCTATCTTAAACTAGAATGCCTACTCAGAGATTTCCTCTGGGCTTCTGGTTTCGATCATCATGGATTCCACAGAGTCGCTTGGGATTTTTGTTGCCTCCCAAAAGAATCTAGTGGCCTCAGTCTACTTTCCACTAAAAAACAAGGCCTTGCTCTTTGTTCCAAGTGGATCATTTGAGCTATTACTAGAGATGAAGCTTGGAAGATTCTGGTTTTCCATTGCATTTCTTCTAGCTTCCATGTCAACAGACCTATGTGGAAGGGGATTGGTTTTCAAACCCTTCTCATCATGTGTGAACCTATTGTCATATAGGGCTCATTTTTTATCAAGAGCATCTAGAAAGCTTGGGAGGCTATCAAGCCTTGGCTTCATTGGGATGGGGATGAATTTCGTAATGGCCTCTCCTTGAATTAATAGAATATTTGGTGGTCTCCCCTATTTTCCATTTAGGGTAATCCTCTTGCCAAGACCCAAGGTGCCAGTGCTCTTCATTTTTTCAAACGTGGCATCAGAATTGCCAAAGATCTCTTTTCCAGAGTCACTATGAGTTTCAAGACTTGGGAAGACATGCAGGTGCAGTACCGCCTTTTCTATTCAGATTGATAGAATTTTGACCTATTTCTTTCCTCCATCCCTATACACTTGGTGGTGGGAATTTAGTCTGGTCATCCTTGGTAGCATGACTGGAAGTGGTATCCTAACAGTCCATTTGCCAACTACAATCCATCGTCTGATGGTAGACACACTCAACAAGAGATGGCATTTGCATTTTTCGCTCTCTCAATGGAAAAAATGCTTTGATACCATCTGGTGCACTATTACTGAGCCCAAGATCGCCCACTTTTCTTGGTGCCTTGCCTTTCAAGGTCTTCCCATGGGGCCTCAGCTCAAGCACTTTGGGGTTCCTAATCCCAGGTGCCCTTTCTATGGTCAGCTTGAGTCCTTTCTTCATATTTTCTAGTTTTGTCAATGTGAACAGAATTACTGGTACTGGATTCATGATTTTTTCAAGTCCTTTAAGCCCGAACCATTTTCATGGCACATGATCCTGGTGGGTGATTCCCCCAGAATTCCCAAAAAATACTCCTAGATCTGGTATACATTCAGGATGGAAATTTTGTTTACTTTGTGGAAAGATAGAAATGTTGTTTTATTCACACATAGCTTTTTGGATGTTAACATTGCAATGTACACTAAAGCTTGTATTTGTAACAATGTTATTATGCAGATACAGGTGCAAGCTAACAAAGTTTCCCTAGAAGTTTCTCACCTGCAGGAGCTGCTCAACCACTAGGGCAATGCCCCTTGCACTATGGCTTGAGTACCTCCAGATGCCTTGGTAGACACCTCGATGCCTTGTGGCTACCACTAGCGGTGCCACTCCTTAGGTCACCACTCGCACACTCTGCGCTCCCAGGCTTCTCGCCACCGCTCTCTCAATGGTGGGGTTGGTAGCTGGAGGCGCCACTCTACCTGCCCAACCTATGGTGGCTCTAGAAAGATGTGGAGGCTGCCATTGATCCCACTACTACTAGTGCTCCTGATGAAGATTGGTTTGTACCCAACCCACCCCCCAATCCCACCAATGATTAGGGTTTCAATGACAAAGATGATCCTCCCCCCTTGACTAGCACTACTTTGGCAACCTGAGGTTTCTATATATGTTTTTTTTTATGAATAGTTGCTATTTCTAGCTGATGCCATGTGTTTAGATCTAGGTTAGGCCATTTGAACTCTCTTGTGAGGTGATCTTGTATCCCTCGACCCCTTTTTTGTGAATTGTATTCTAAGTATATTTTTTTAATAGAACAGGACTATTCATCAAAAAAAGGTTAAATAAAATATGGGCTGCATATAAGTTCTATTAATAGTGCAATGACTAACTTTGATTTAGGGACATCAGTGGTTAGGAGTTCAACTCCCACTAGCCCTCCTTTTCTACCATTAGCGGGTGAATAAAGTTTAACTAATTTGAGTGGTCTAGCGGCATAGATAGAGTTTGGTGTAAGGGAGGTTAAGGGATCTAATCCCATCCACACCATATTTTGTTTAAGCAACAACAGCATTCCATAACCTTCACATGAGATGTCAGATCATTCTTTTGCCACATCAGTATGATGACATCATGATGATTTCACCATTTTAAAAAATTTTGCCTCCAACTTCAAACAAGCATAACTTTTACATATGAAGTCCATTTTTGACAAAATGAATGCCATTGGAAAGCTTGTGACAAGATCTTTAATTTGAAAACCATTGTTAACCACTTTTAAATTAGTCAAAATTTCACCTCTTTGATGGACTTTATACTAGGTTTGACCAAACTTTGATCGGCCATAACTTGAACATATGAACTTTTTTTTTGTCCGTTCAACTTGCATTGGAATCAGGACATTGAGATCTTTCTAATGGTGCAAATTTTGGAGAGAAATGAGACATTTCAATTTTCACTAAAAATATCCACCAGATCATGTGCCTTGAACTAGACATGTTTTACAACACTTGGCCCTAGTACAAGGTTTGTGTTGAGGTTGACCTTTCTAGGGACCTCAATGATATGATGGATATCCAAATATGTGGTACCACCTTCACTCAAAATGTTATTTACCTAAACCTTTCGAATACCTACTATCGGTGCTAGTCAACTGAGCATAAGATTAGGGATTGTCCCTTGCTAGACTGTAACTACCCCTATCTCAGATGCTAAGCCTACTACGACCACCAAGAAAGATGAATGGACTACGGTGGTGAAAAAAGGGAAGGGTTCAGCTACGGCTAAGGCAAGCTCTTTTCCTATGGATAATGGTAGATCTAGCTCAAGCCAGATACCAATAGAATTCTTAGTTCCATTTCTCCCTCTGCCTCATGTTTCAAACCCTAGAGGCCAGGGGATAATGGGTGTTCATACCCTGGATCCACTCCTACTTTGGACTTCAGCACTACAAGTGACATTGATGATTACTTAGCAAATGCTACGTCAGTCTCACAACCTAGATGGCCACGATCAATTTTTTGATAATATGGAGAAGATTTAGATGGTCATTTCTCTTAATAAGTCCTCATTTGAGGCTCCCTCATTTTTGCACAACAACTTCTCTTCTCTTGGGGAGGAGGATGACATGCAAGATGGGTTACTATGAATTGCCTTTAATGGAATGTATGGGGGCTGACAGACCTCCCTAGAAAATGTTTTGTTTGTGATACCAAGTGTTGGCTTGACCTTGATGTGCTTTATCTTCAGGAAGTTAAAGTTGTTGAGTTTCTTCTCATCTCATCTTGTCATGTTATTTGGCCAAACAGTGCCATGTTTTCTTCTTAGCATGAAGCTGGTTGAGGTGGTGTTGTTACTCTTCTCTCCATTTATTTAATTTCCTCTGTTATTTCGCATGGTTCTGACCCTTTGCATAGGGTGGTTTGGATTTTGTTATCTTTTCAAAATCATTCTTTTTGTATTGTTAACATTTATGCCCCCAATGATGTTGTTGATTTCTCACGCATGTGGCATTTGTTGGTGGCTCATTTTCCACCTATGACCTAGGTTTTTTGTGGGGATTTTAACATGGTTGAGTTGGCCTCTGACAGGGAAGGTATTCTACCTTTTAGATGGGCAATTGGTAAATGGGAGGCCTGATTTTACATGTGGAACAAGATAGGCCTTTTTGACCCTAATGCTAGTTGCCGCCACTGCCCAGATGGGATTTTGCATACTTGGTCCAATTTTTGAGTTGGGTCCAACATAGTCTTAAAGAGACTTGATAGGGCTATGATTTCTATGTAGTAATTTTTATCTCTCTCTGAAAAGCATACCCTACCTATCACTCCCTTGCCAAATGTGATGCTGTTAGATCACTCCCCCATTCACTTTTCTATCACCTGGTAGACAACTCAGCCTCATTCATGTAAAACCTAGTTATACCTCAACACTTCCCTTCTATCCCATCTACCAATTGTTGCACACATCCTACATGTCTAGAATCTTGAGCCTTAGCCCCACACTCATTTTGGATGGATCCAATGGTGGAATGATGCTATCCTTTGTACTATGAGATTTCTTTGCATTTACGATAGCCAACTAGTTATGTATCATAGAAGATCTTATGAAACCACAACTCAGGATCTATGTATGGCCTCAAAGGCTCTTGCCATGACTCTATTTGATACAGATCTCTAGGTTTGGCTTGCCAACCTTTAACACTAGAAAAAACTTGTAACTGGAGGCCCATCACTTTGTTGAGTGTCTCCTACAAGATCATTGCCAATGCCTTCTCTCTTAAAATTTGAAATCTGCTCCCTTAGATTGTTCAACCTGAACAAACTAGTTTTATCAAGTCCCACTATATCCTAGACAACATTATTGCTATCTATGAGAGTATGGAATGGGCCAGACAATCCAAATAGCTATTGAATGGCCTTTTATTTTAGCTATGCTTCAAGCTTTGGGTTTTGGCCCATTCTTTTGACAATCAATGCAGATGCTTTTTTGGGGATGCCTCTACTTGCATCACCCTCAACGGATGATAGTCTGAAGCTTTTGGGCTCTTCAAGTCTATCTGACAAGGTTGTCCTCTTGCACCTTCTCTCTATGTTTTGGTGGCCGAGGGATTTGGCTATCTTCTTGCCAATGCCATATCATGAGGTTTGGTGCATGGTATTTATCTCCTAGAGTCCACCACTCTGCTGCTTAATGATCATTTTGCAAATGACTCTTTCCTCACTCTGATTGAGGATGGGGAGAACATTGTCAATGCCTTGCAGTACTTGGATACCTTTTCCCTTTCTTCAAGGTCTACTATTCAGTGACACAAAACCCTTTGCTATAGACAATCCTTCTTGCCAGGTCCTCTATTGTTGCAATAGTATGGGTGGAAATGGGTCCAACATGGTGAAAATTTTAAATTCTTGGGCATTCCCTTTTCTTTTCAAGCCTCTTATTGGAGTTGTGAAATATTGTGCTTGCTCGGATTGAGAAGAAGCTAGAATATTGGATCACTAAGCCCTTTTCACTTGTGGGGAAGTTTCAAATTTGTTCCAAAGTGCTTGCTGCTATACATGTCTACTACTCTTCATGTTGGGCTCCCTCCAAAGCCTTGTACCTTAAGCTTGAATGTCTCCTTTGAGACTTTCTCTAGGCCTCTGATGTTGCACATCATGACTTTCATAAAGTTGCCTAGGATTTCTATTGTTTGCCTAAAGATTCTAGTGGCCTTGGGCTACTTTCCACTCATAAATAGGGGATTTCCCTCTATGCCAAGTGGGTTATATGAGCTCTCACTAGAGATGAGGTCTAGAATTTTTTTTTGTGAAATTTCATTTCTTTAGGATTTCTAGTTAATCAAACAACTTGGAAGGGGATTGGCTTTCAAACCCTTCTTGTGACTTCTAAACCTATTTAGATTTAGGGAACTTTTTTTGCTAAGAGCATTTGGAAATCTTGGGAAGCCATCAAGCCATGGCTTCACTAGGCTAGTAATGGGTTTAGAGATTGGCTCTTAATGAACCAACAAAACCTTTGGTGGTCACCCTTGTTTTCCACTCAAGGCATGCCTTTAGCCAAGATTCAAGGAGCTAGTGCTTTGTGTTTATTTCACAGGGGTATTAAAATGCCCAAGGATTTATTCTCCAAGGTTACTATGAGCCTCTACTCATGGGAGGATTGGTAGGTGTAGTATAAATTTATCCATTTAGATCAATAGATAATTGATCTTCTAGTTTCTGTGACTCCTCCTAATTTGTTACACAAGCTTGGAATTCACTCATCTCTCCCATGGTGGAATGATTGGGAGTGGTATCCTACCACCCCAATGACCAGTTACAAGCCTAGGCTAGGGTATCCCCAGCTGGTGCCCCATCTTTTGATGGTTGATACTCTCAACTAGCATTGGCATTTGCATTCTTCTCATATGACCTAGAGTCTTAGATTTGCCACTGTTTGGCATACCATCATAGAGCCAAAGATTTCTCACTTTGCCTAGTGTCTCCTTTTCTAGGGCTTTCCTTTGGGTTCTTGGATTTGACATCTAGGAGTTCTAGATCCTAGAATCCCTTTTTGTGATTAGACTAAAAGCTTCTTGCATATTTTTTGGTTCTGCAAACGAGCCCATAATTATTGGCTTTGGATTTATGAATTTTTTAGGCCTTTTCATCCAGAGGCTTTTACTTGGCATATGGTGGTTCTGGGTGATGCCTCTAGACTCCCTTTTGAATATTACCATATTTGGCATGCTTTCAAAATGAATATTTTATTTACAATTTGTAAAGATCGCAATGTCATTTTATTCTCTCAGAACTTTCTTGATATTCATGTTGCTATGTACTCTAAAGCATGTATATGTAATAATGTCATGTTGTAGATACAAGTACAAACTAAAAAAGTTGCACTGGAGGTGGCTCACCTATAGGAGCTACTTTCTCATTAGGGAAATGCACCTTGTATAGTTGGTTGCATGCCTCTATATGTTTTTTCCAATGACCACACTCTTGACAATCACCGATAAGGCCAGAGTAGATCTTCTTGCCACTCATAGGCCCCCAAGTCATAGCCTCATCACCACTCTTCTAGTGGTGGTTTTTGTGGCTGTCACCTCTTGGCCTCATCTCCTTAGAGGCTTGACTCAGGCTGGTCCCTGGTGGCTCCCCCTGCTGCCGCTGATGCAAGTTATTCATCTTCTCATTATAACCCCAAGTGGGCTTTCCCTCAGCTAGATTTAGCCATTTCTCGTCCCAGGGCTAATAAATAAAATAAAGCTGATAAAGATGTTGTTGCTACTAATAGTTGGGCTCCCCCTAAGTCAACCAATAACCCCAGGGATTTTTGGGGTTCTGATGATAAAGACCCTCCTTTGGCTGGCACTACACTTGCAGCCTGAACGCTAATGTTTTCTTTCTCATAATTGTTTTTTTGATGAAGAGATGATCTCTGACCTTGGGCCATTTGAACTCGCGGGGTGATCTTGTATTCCCTGACCCCTTTTTGTGAATATGTATCTTTAACTTATAATTAATGGAAAATATTTATTCATCAAAAATATGATTCTCTAAAATTTAATAAACAAGGGTTTCCTAAATTCAAAGCATATACATATATTCCTAAATCATAGAATGATAAATTCACATGCAAGGGTTTCAACCTGATTCAAATTTTGACACAAATTCATCCAAACACGAAGAATATAAAAATCCAAATAATGGAAAACTATTGTGTAAATAAACCCACAAGATTCTACTTGAATCTGATGCTAATATGACAAACACACGGAGCACGCAAGTAATCCCCTTTCTTCTGAAACCCTTCTTCTCAAAAATTGCTTCTCCAAATCCTACTTATCGAGAAATGAACTCTAAATCTCTAATAAAGAGTTTTCCCTCAATTTAGGGCTTCGATTATGCACTCATGCAAAAACCCTTTATCCTTTATTATTTTATTATAATTTAATCTTCCATGTGCAACCTTTTTACAATTTAATTAAAATACCTTTATTAAATTAATTTCTTTCTTTCTTAATTAATTCTCAAGACGTTTTAATAAAATATTTATTAATTTAACTAATAATAGTATTTAGAGTTTATTTTAAAAATGAAACTCCTAAATATTTTATTATTAAATTAAATAAATATGATTACGCTAAAATTGAAATTTTAACTACACCTTTAAATTTAATTTTTTATTTAATTAATCTCTCAATCAATTAAATATAATACTTTCTTTATAAAATTTCTATTAAATTAAATCATTAAATAGTCTTTTAATTTGATTTAATTAAAACAAAAAATCATCACATACCCACAAGACTAAATATGAAAACCCATTATAAAGTACAAAATACTAGATCAAACTCAAGGGTCAAAATCATGAATTTACGTCACTTGAAAAATTTAGAAGGGTAGATAACTCAAATACGTGTTCTACTTTCTAGGACAATTGGCTTTAAGGTTAGGATTTGGGCTCAAGAATTTATCTCCCCTCTTTTACCATTGAGATACTATGATAGGGTATGCTCATCTTGGCAATTCATGGAAGTTGATACTCGATACTTGCAATTTGCATAAAGTCCATGCATGTACATACACATATAATGTAAACTAAATAGGCAATTGTGGGAAGTAGTGCATCCTGTAGATTTCAATTAGTAGGTGACTATGACTCCCTCCCTCAACCATATTAGAAACATCATACATAAAGTAAAACATACAGGTACACCATACACATGCAAGTATGGGTAAGTATCTATAGAAAAGACATATAAATAATCCATCTAACTATCATCATGAAATAACTAGAATCATTGTATACTATAATCATTGAAGAATAATGATGCATACATGAAATAAATAGTACTAGAGTAACTCATCATATAATCAACTCAGTATGAAATAATATACAACAATCTAGAAAACAAATGCCACTAATCATCAAGCATAAACATAAAGATGGCCTAAAAGAGTTTGAAAATAATAACTAAAAAGTAAACTAGGGGTAGGCGCTACATTGTATATTGGCCCATATGTTCCATGAGATGCATGAGATTTCCTATAGAGAGGAAAAGAGTATCGTTGTAGGAGTGCATGTATTGAACATATGGGTATGGGAGCACCTACCCATCATGAGATTGATAAGTAAGGACGAGTGGCAACCTCATGAGCCCTACATCTTCATATATCGAGGGTAGCTGAACCAAAGTGTGCTAGGGAAGATTGAGCAGTGGAGATCCTAGTTAGATGATTTGGTAGTAGTGTTATGGTGGCCCTGGTGAGAGACATAGGCATGGGACAATGGCTAAGAAAAGCACAGTTAGATGTTTACCTTTCAGCCATTGATTGGTGTCTTGATCCATGTTATTGAGTGATTTCCATTGACATGTGTGTGGAGATAGTATCACACTGACCCATTGGTCCTAGTGGTGTAGGGTAGTCCTAGAGGCAACATAACAAGTACCTCATTTTTTTGAGTATGCCAGAGCATTGGAGGGTGCATGCTCGCTAGCTAGAGCAGATGTACCCCCTATTACAAGATTGGTTGGAAGCATAAATTCTAATGATATTCCTATGGGGGAGTACTATAGATATATTACTATGATGATATGTTACATTCATGATAGAGTTTTTCATTCATGTCAACATAGCAGTCTTCTATGGTATCTAACAGAAGAACAACAGAAAGATCAAGTTAGTATGGATAGATAGTTGAGTATTATAACCACCTAAGTTTATGGGAGATACTTCTGAGTATCTAGTATATGTAGGTAACATCAAAAGAAGAAAGGATAAGTCTAGAAGAAGTTATGTAAGTTTTGGTGATGTATGTTCTGAGATAGAGTTTATAGAGGCATGTTCTGGTAAACTTGCTATATCTCTTAGTAGAGTTGTTATTTTGAGGATCAAGGTTGAAGACATGGAGAAGACATGTTGTTAATGATGTGGCTAAGCTCACTCTTCATAATATTGTGTGTACGGAAAGTTATTCAAGTTTCAAGGCAAAAGATTTATGTTATTACTAAGTGTAACCTATTCTTAATGTGGTCCTATAATAATTCATTAAGAATGTCTAACAAATAACTTAAAGAATTTTTTTATGGACTTAGTATAAAGGAAGGACATTTTCCTTTGTCATGTAATGTATGATAAGATGGTCTTATGATTGATGATAAGAAATAGAGAGTGTGGAATGTGAAGTTGAGCAGAGCAGTGTGGAAGTGAAAGAAACTTCATTGCCAATGTTTTGCTGAGTGATCCAAGGTTTGATATTTGGATCTAAGGTTTGTGACCTGGTCTACAAGGTTTGATAGTGATTGGTTTAGTTGACAAAACAAAGGAAAGAGGAAGATAATTGTAAATTACTTGTTTGAGCAATGAGCTCTTTTTGTAGTTGAAATTTCATGTTTGGGTAGTGGGTTCATCTTCCATACATTGTACTACAACTCCTAATAGGGTTGCAATTCACTAACAGGGATTCAAATTATCCTATAAGGGACTCAATGTACTAAATGTTGTAATAAACACCTAACAGGGTCCATCCTCGAACAAGGAATATTTATATTAGTACATTAGCTTGTGGGTATCATTCCCACTGGGCTTTTCCCTTTGATCAAGGGTTTCCCTAGTCAACATATCTAGTGTAATTGTCCATGTACATTTTATTATGGTTATTTTTTATTTTGGTTGAATGGTTAAGCTTATTTAAAGAAGATAAATGTTTTAATTGTTGGATAACTGATTCACAGCCCCCCCTCCCAGTTATCTTGGTGGAGTATTATTTCTAACACCTCCCCCTACTCCTCCATTCAGGGATGAAGGAGAATGATGTAGCCAGAAAACTCTCTTTTGTTTGAGTTCTATTTGATGACTAACTAGTCTTTATGGAGGAAGTGTAGAAGGTGTACCATCATTGATGATATCTTTGAACTAATCTAACAACGTGTGTACCTCCTTTGGTAAGGTGGTTTGTTTCTTCACCTCTTCCTCCTTAGGTTTCAACATATTTACAAATCCAACATCTTTTTCCTCTTTAAAATCACTCAAAAAATCTTTCCTTTTCATAAGTAGGAGGTTTTGATATGTTTTTATATCCATGCCTTCTTCAACAAGTGACTGAATCTTATATGTCACCCTATCCTTCTTGAATGTAAATACATTCTTCTTGCCATGATGGATAGCATCCATGTCATATTTCTATGGTCTACCTAGAAGTATATGACAAGTATTTGTGGGTAACACATTAGATAGTATTTTGTCTTGATACCCTCCTATTGAAAACTCTACCCAAACTTGTTCATTTACCAAAACATTATGGCCTTTATTCAACCATGTAACTATATAAGGATGAGCATATGGAATTCTTATCAATTGAATTTTTTGAGCAACTTTTTCTGATATGATAATATCAGTTGATTGTGAATCCACTATGACTTTACAAACTTTGCCTTACATCTTGCATTTTACTCTAAAAAGTTCTCTCCTTTGTTTGGGTTCTTCTTTGCTTAGTTATTTAAGAAAAACTTTTCCTAAAAGTCAAGTTTCCCCCTTTCTCTAAATTAAGGCTCGCTTCTTAACTAATGCTACTATTCTAGTCCTCTTCAACACAGTGGACCTTACTTTCACATTGTGAAGTTGATGCTTTCTTAGGACATCTATAAGAAAGATGCTCTAGTTGTCCATAATGATAACATTTCATGCTAGCAAAATGTGAACCTCTATTGTTAGTGTTTTATCTAACTCTACCTCTATCATTATAACTCCTTCCTCTTCCATAACTGCCCCTATTACTACTATCATTTCTTGGTTGACTGGATTTCACATCCCCTTGTGATCTAGTGTTACTAGTTCTACCTACATATCCACCTCTATAGGTACCTCTATCATCTCTACCTTTGCCTCTACCTCTAGTATGAGAGTATTGTTTCTTTTTGCTCCTCTCTTCCACCTTGAGAACTAGTTGGAAGCATTTTGGTATTTTAGTGGGGGTCCATAGAGTAATTTCTTCTTGGATACCCCATCTCAATCCTCTTAGATACCTAGCCAGTTTTATTGCTTCATCTTCTTAGATCTTGGATCTTAGGCATAATTGCTGAAATTCTTAATTATAAGAGGCTACATCCATGTCCTTTTGTTTAAGATTTTGTCTATTTTTATGTAATTTGATTTTATAATCCTCTGGTAGATAATTATCCCCAGACTTGTTTACCATTTCCTTCCAATTTGTTATTAGTTTCTTGTTTTCTTTCTCCCTTTTTTCTTGGAGAAACTTCCACCAAGTTAGGTTTGATCCTTTAACATAGATTTTGTCCACCTTCACCTTCTATGCTTTAGTAACTCCTTTACAATCAAAGTGATTCTCCATGCCCTCTATCCATTCCATCACTAAATTAGGATCCATCATACCCATGAACAAGGGTACTCCTTCAAGAGGCTTGCCACTCAAAGCTTTAATGACTTTAAGAAAAGGTTCATGTCTAGGTTCAACATCTTCCTCATAAACTTATTTTCCCTTGTCTTCACCAATATCCATCTTTTCCTTCATCTTGTTAGTTGTTTCTACCACTTCATCAATTTTATCCTTCATAGTCTCTAAGGCTTCCTCTAGGAATCTATTCTTCCCTTTTGTTATGTCACTTCTTTTTCCAACTCAAAATTTTCCACCATGGTGGTTTCTATCATTGATTCACCTTCAAATGTAGACATACACTATGCCTTATCCCAAACCTTTTTAAGGCTCTGATACCAATTTGATGTGACTAGATTCAAAACTCCTAGTCTAGGTCTCAAAACCCAAAATCTTCAAGGCTTCTTCTAAGCCTATATAGTAACTAATTGTTCCTATTCCCAAAAGGATCTCTCACAATTATCCCCTTATACAAGATCTATTGCATCAATTACTAGTCCAACTCTTTCACTCTTAACTCAACTAGACTACTAGCTAAGCATATCTTTCTATCTTGCAAGGTAAGGTATGAAATCTAATGTAGTATCCAATACCCTTCAAAATGTATTCCACATGCTGTATGTAAGCTCCTCTATAAATATTAGGCTTTTTCTCACAAGCCCATTTCATGGAAATCTAAATTTCCCTTAAGGATCCTAGTACCCCTAGAGCCCCCAATTAGGCCTCTTGTCAAGGTTTTCACACCACAAATCCAAAATATTGTAAACAAGCTATCCAACTTATTTGTGTTCCACATACCCTTTTCAAACACCCTTCATTTTTCTCAGGTTTTAGGCTATCAACCTATCTGTACATGGCTAAAGCATAAATACCCTATTATAAGGGTTTTGAGGTATTAAATATAGCATAGAAGGTATTGACTCCAAAGTCTTACCAAATGCTTTTTCCTGATCTCCAAAAATGACTCAAAGCACCTCCACACCGTGATCTCCACCTCTAGATCTTGGGTTAGCTCAAATAAATCCCAATCATCCAATTGCTACCTTTATATCAGCATGTAACTCCTAGCCAAGTATGCCAGACTTTGTCAAGGCATGCCTGGAAAACTAGAAAACAACCTTTTAAGCACCCCAAAATGCATATTTACACTATATATAGAGTTCTCTTCTTGATTCTAGAAGGCCATGGTGATTTGAACAATAAAACCCAAGAAAGAGTCATTAAACTAACTACAACCCAAAACATGAAAGTGAATAGTACAATGCCAAAATGAATTTTAAACACCTACCTACTCAACACTTTAGGAAACCAAATTTATACAAAAATAACTACACTCAATCCTCTAGCTATCCATGGAATAAAGAAATCTCAATCAGTCCATTTACGTTGGATGTTAGGGTATGCAAGTTGACTGTAACTAAAAATGCTTCAAAAATGTGTTATTGCTCCCACTCTAATTCGTACAATCTAAACACCAACCCTTCTCATGGGTATGTGATGGTGTTTTATAGTGTTTTTTCATGTGTTGGAATCCTCTATATGGACCCAATAACTAAAACATGCATGTTCATTCAGTTTGGCAAGAAGTTGTTAAAGTTGTCAAAATGCAACTTTTACAAAAATGCAAAATTGCTTGAGCAACTTTTTGCAAGTTAGCCTTCTGACCATGTATGGGTCCAAAAACCTTACATATGAGTTTCATATGGTCCAAAACTAACTTCTAACACCATTCCCCATTATTAGATTTTTTTGGTCAACTCTTGGTCAACCCTTGGCCTATTCAAGCCATTTTAAGCAATATAAGCTATCTAAAGATATTCATCTATCTACCTACCCCTAATCACACCCTTGGGACTTTATATTTAGCCCTTATTCACTAATGGTTTGCTAGAACCATCTACAAGACAAAATTCTTCAGGACCTTAACCTATATCCTAGAAGCTCCTGCACTAGTATTTACACTTGTTGAATGAGTACACTATTATTTTCATTGGGTAATTATAAAAAGGCTTTTCTAGGAATGCCAAACAATGTTCCCCTACTCCTTGTTTCTTTCTTCCCTATGGTAATTAATCATTAATGAAGATGTCACAATTTTTGACTAGTTGTTTGGTTCTTCCACTAGCCTCTTTCATGTCATAGCTCGTCCTGCAAAGTTGATGCATTTTCTTGTAAGAATCAAATAATGAGCCCCTCATAGTTTACAATGTTGTTCCTAAATAGATCTCTAACCTATTTTTTTTAATACCCACTTTTAAAAAAATAAATGTAAATGATTCTTTAATTTCTGATTGCCACATTCTAGGAATAATTTCTTAATCGATGATCTATCAATTTTTTTTTTCTATTTTTCTCTTTTGAAAAAAATCATGTGGAAAGAAGAAGACCAATTTATTCAGTGTATGGGAAAATAGGTTGTCTCAATATCAACCTCTTTTACATTAGGGGCCAAGGCCTTCAAATCTTCACTAGTTCCCCCTTCATCAAAACCTATCATATTTTTTCTATCATGTTCTTCCCTCTACTAGCAATAACACTTAGACCACTTTCTCTCTCTTAAGATCAAATCTCACTAGTTTAGGAACCAAGGAATATATGTATTATTCTTTTCCCCCTTAAGAAATGCACATCTTATGGATCTAGTTAGGAGGAAAAATAACACCCTAGCTTCTCACAAATAGTGTTAGAAAGTAAAGTCCACTAAGATAACCGAGAGGGTCAAGGGGAGGACAGATGGTGTGAATCAATTATCAAATTAAAATAACCCTCATTATCTTTATTTAATCCACAAAATGTAAACAATAGATGAACAACCATAGAAATATTGCCATACATAATAACACCAAATTTGTTAACTAGGGAAACCATTGATAAGAGGAAAAATCCTAGTGAGATTGTAACCCACAAAATGATGTACTAATATAAAAGTTCCTTGTGAAATAATGGACCTTGTTAGGAGTCAATGAAATACATTCATCACATATCAGTGTTAGAAATGTTTAGAATAATTGAGAGGGGAAGGAGGGTTGAATCAGTTACTCAAGGTCTATATGTACCACTTGAAATATTAAACATTAAATAGATCAATGTTTAGTTGATTATGCTTAACCTGTTGTTTCTTGGTCTATATTGTAAAATTATCATAAATTTAACTTGCATTGCATAATGAAAAACATAATCACATGTAAAACATTGACAAGACATTCATCACAGTTTGACACTAGGATTTCATGTGGAAATCCAATTTGGGAAAAACCACCAACAACATGTCACTCTTTTTCACTCTTTCAAAATGAACTCTGTTTGTACTATAAAATTGTGATAAACTTAAATTGCATTACATAACTAAAAAAATCATCACATGTAAAAGATTCATAAGACATTCATCACAGTTTGACACTAGAATTTTATGTGGAAACCCAATTTGGGAAAAACTACCAGTAACATGTGACTCTTTTTCACTCTTTTGAAGTGAGCTTTGTTAGGAGCGAACCCTATTAAAGGTTTATAATACACATTTTTAAATGTGACCTGGTTAGAGGATTAATCACCCTATTAGGAGTGGCCTTAAAAGAGGAATTTGATCATTCCATTTAGAATGTCACCTAGTTAAAGTATTTACATAGATTGTCAAGTCTTCCAATGAATATTAGGTCAACCTCTTTTAAAAGTATTTCAATACAAACCCTTTAAAATGATAAAAAAGAAAACAATAGGTTTTGATTTGTGTGATTACAACTCACTTGTTCAGGTTCAGATCTCTGTTCAATCCTTATGTTGGTTCACTGATAAGCCTTTCATTTCCATCTCTAATCTTGATTTTTTTGGACACCCTTCAAGAAATCAGCCTACTCTTCTCATTAACACTTAAGCATTTTGATCAAAATTACTTATCAATGACAACATCTCATCTTCAAGATTTCTCCTTCAGCTTCACATTCACACTCTTGTATGTTTTTGATCAACCTTTCTCTATATATGAACTCACTCATACACACTGGCTGGGCTTGACTAGGCTTGACTGCACATGGAAACCCAATTTCGAAAAACCACCTTACAACTAGTCACAATAAGTTTTACTCTTTTGAAGTGAGCCTTGTTTGGAGCCAACCTTATTAAAGGTTACAAATCACATTGTTAAGTATGACCCTGTTAGAGGATTTAAATCACCCTTTTAGGAGTGGCCTAGTTAGAAGTCTTCAAACACTTCAATCTTGAAATGTCACTTTGTTAGAGGATTTACAAAATGACTGTTAAGTAAACTTTTTTAAGACATTTCTTTACTCCTACAATGGATAGAAAGAAATAACAATTTTGATCTTATTTATGAAGAAAATTTTGTGTAGCATGAATGCTAATGGTATTTCTTTGGGGGAGTATTTTTTGTCACAGAGGTTTGCACCCTTGTCCAAAGTTTTTACCTGAGGACAACCTTGTGAAAAATGGAAACAACCTCCAAGTTGTGGAACTTGAACTATGAGGTTGAGTCTCTGGAGAAGGCCGGCTTCCTTTACTATCCGGGTGCACCTAACTACTCTTAGAGAGGAAAAGGAAGAAGGAGATGCAAGAAACAAAATCGACCCAATCTAACCTAAGGAGGTGATGCACCAAAATAGAGTGTTCAAACCAATCTCTGCCCATACATGCACTATTGAACCATCATGACACCGAAAAAAATATATACATTCAAACTTTTTTTTCAATCTAACATTCACTTATATATCATTCATAGGCCAAAAGAGATATAGTCATGCAAGATTGCAGACATCCACAATACATCAATGAGAGGAAAATAGTTCTTGCACTTTCACATCAATGACTGAAGGAGATAAGGTAGAATCTCATACAGTTTAGAGGCAAAGGGAATTTACACATGAAATTGCAGAGCAATATCAGAGAAAATAGAGAAGAGTCAATCTTTACAAAATCTACAAAAATTGCCTTTATAGTTTAGGCATAACTGAGATATTTCTCTTTGAAGTTACTCCACAACCACTTCCATTAAGATCTAGAGAAAATCTGATCTAGGCATAGGTATAGATACAAGGAAATCTGATATTTTGTTAAAATGAGACTATAGGAGGATAGAAACAGTGCCATTAAACCATTCTGACCAAGTAGATAGATAAACTGTGGTGGTAGATTATTCTTCTGGGTTCAACATTCATTTGAGGGTGGTTGGAATTGATCATGAAGATCAAATCATGCAAGAAAACTTGATTTCCTCTGTTTTTAGCTTGTGAATGATCAAAGTCAGCAAGTCAACTAAATTCTACCACTAGGATGAGCCACGTAGGCCAATAGCCTTTAATCTTTCTACCACCTTGCAAGGTCTCCCCAAGTTTGACCATATCTTCTTTATAAGATTATGTTTCTATCAACCAATATTCTATGATCTTATGACAAAGGGCTCATTGTAACATCACCTAATTATAATGTTGGCTTCCTGATCTTATGACAAACACCCTGTCAAGTAGTCAAACACAAATGAAAAAACCCCTATGATCATACGACAACCTATGTTATCGTAGCATCAACATCAACTTTTTCTTATTCTACGATCTTATGAAAAGGACTTCATACGATGGTGGGTCACCTTTTTATATCTTATGATTCTATGATAAGGGCTTTTTCGTAGCCTTGTGGACCATTCCATTTTACCCTACAATCCTATGACAATAGCAACCTTGTAACATCATGGAACATTCCATTTTACCCTACGATCATACAAAGCAGCTTAAAACTCCCATCTCATAATATTGCAAGCCTTCAATTTCACTTTTACGATGCTACGACAACCTTGAAACCCTTTTATTGTAACATCAGCAGCTTAGCATTTATCTTTTGTGATATCATGATCAAACCCCAGTCATATGATCGTAAGACCCCCCTTTTCAACCTTAAGAACTTATGGAAAAGGGCACATCGTAAGATCATAGACCAATATTCTGCTTGCCTTAAACCTTTCTGGCCCCACTAATTTTGACATCATCTAACCTAGCATCTACACACGCACTTTGTCCAATTAGGAACTTCCACATGTCTAACACCTCACCCTTTTTTCACCTTCATGCTCTTTTATGATCTTACAATAAACACCTTGTCATAAGATCATAGCTCTTTACTTTTCCTCCCTCGACCATATGATTACATTGTAGCATCATGCACCTTAAACTGAGCCTCCCCAATCATATGACAACTTATTTCATAGCATTCATTTGGGCTTCAATTTCACCTTACGATCTTACAAAAAGGACTCATCATAGCATCAGGGCCTCCCATTTTATCCTTCACGATCACATGACATAGGAATGATCATAAGATCACAAACCCTCCAAATGAACATCTCCGATCTCACGACAAGCCAGTGGAAATAACTTAGGGAAAAAGGGATACAATAAGGTTTTTGCTCATTTATTTTTTGTATCTCCAGGGCATTTGAATATTAGAAGGTGGGGAGAGACCGTTGGGTGGGCTAGATATTCAAATTCAAATTTTTGGCAGGAGGGAAAAAATAGGTAATAGTATCCTAAGCATTAGAGAGCATGTGACAATATTGACATCTTGCATTCATGACTATTTTTTTCATCGACGTCAACATAGTAGTAATTCTATCAAGACTAGCATAATAGTAGATAGAGATCATGATCGTACAAAAAGTGTTTTGATGTGCTGATGATACACAATTAAGGACATATTCTATACTTTGTCCTGATGATAAGGTTAAGTGCACATAATAGAAGTCAAAGAGATAGTGAAGATATACATGATTTACAAAGACTAGTGCATAACTATTTTTGATGACTATATTTTATCTCTTAAGAAAGATATAATCATGGTATGTGAAGTTAGATAGTATAAAATATAGTCTGATGATGATGTGAGTGAGTACAAAAATTTTGGAGTCACAAATGGGAGAAATTTTATAGAGTATGAGCCGACAGTGCTATGTGATTGCAAAATCATTAATTATCTTATTGTGGTCCTATTATAATTAATTGGGAAAGCCTCAAGGCTGAATCAAGGAATTTTTTTGAGGATTTGGTTTAAAGAAAATTATTTTCCTTTATATTAAAGTGTGCATTTGGATGTCAAGTATTCAATCAAGTGCGAAAAAGAGAAGAGTGTTTGGTAAATATGAGTAAGTGATCCAAGGGATTATTGGATGCAGAGCTTATGATCTGGTATCTAGAATAGAAGGAGAAGAATTCCAATTGATAGGAGAGAGGAAGAGGAAGTACAAGTTCATTTCTTTTATTTTACAAGGAAAAATATAGAGATCACTTGGATAGTGGGTTCATTGGTCTTGCCCCTGAAGTTGTTTGGATAGTGGGTCCATCTACCTTCTACAACTCCTAATAGGGTTGGAATCTCCTAACAAGGATTCAAAGTCTCCTAACAAAGACTGATATGTCATAGACTTTTAATAGGGTCCATCCTCTAATAAGGAATATTTATATTAGTACATCATCTTGTGGGTACCATCCCCATTGGGAATTTCCCTTTGATCAAGGGTTTGTTAACATATTTGGTGTTATTATGCATGAGTATCTTGTTGTGATTTTTGATTATATTGCTCATATGGTTAAGATTTAATAAGGTTGATAAGTGTGATAATAATTAGACAAATGATTCACTCCCCCCACTCTTAGTTATATTGGTGGACTATATATTCTAACAATTGGTATTAGAGCATTAGGTCCTTGAAGGGAAAGCTTAACTGCTTTGGGAGATCAATGGTGGGTCACTTCAGCAAGGATAGTCCTAAATTTGATGGGGTTAACTATGATAGTTGGAAAGAGAAGAGAAGAATCATATGCTCTATATGAGTCTAGGATATTGTATTTTGACAAAGGAAAACAAAAATATTGTGGAAGATGCCATGCTTGAGGAATGTAGTGAAGCAAAAATAGATCTCTTCAAAATGAAATATGAGAGTCAGAGAAGCCTTACTATCATCTCTTCCTGAGAATGAATACAGTTGGGTAAAATCACTACAAACATATCATCAGATTTGGTAAGCTTTAGAATCTACTTTTGAAGGTGATACACATACAAAAATAATAAGATTATAGAATTAAATATGCTTTTTTCAAGATGCTAAAATCATGGAAGATGATTCTATACAAAGTTATGTTCATAGGATATCTAAGATTGTTGCAAGAGTCAAGTCATCTGGTGGACCTAAGGAAGAAGATGAGATGGTATGGAAGAACTTGAAAGCTTTGACACCACCATTAATGCAAGTAGCATAAATTATTGAATTGTTAATTCCCTATATTGAGAAGTTCACCAAGGAAATTTTTCTTGGAAGATTTTGGAAACATCAGAAGATGGCTTGAGATAGTCTAGAGAATTGACAAGAGTAGAGACAAATTTTAGTGCCTTAAATGTTTGTCCATGCTTATTTAGGAGTGCAAGTACTCATGGAGATTTTTCTAGCAACAATAGAACCATATCTAAAGAATACATAATGATTGAAGAAGGTATAGCCCTACATGTAAGAAGAAAACCATATGGTAAGAAAATATTTAAATGTTGGACTTGTAATGAATTTGGTCATTATGAATCTAAGTGTCCTATAAGAGAGAGAAATTATAAAGGGAATCTTAAGTCTAGAAGACCTAGAAATTATTTGTACACAAATGAAGATGAGGAAACTGAGGAGAGAGTTCAAAGTGAAAGTGATGATAAACTAGGATTTCTAGACATAAAATAAGATGACCTGGATAAATAAATTAAAGAAGAAAAAGTTCTAGTTTCCAAAGTTGAAAATAAATTTGATTGGATAATAGACAATGGATGTTCACATCACATGACTGGTGATATGAACAAGTTTGTTAAATTTAGGAATCATGAAGGAGGTATTGTTAGAGTTGGAAATAATACATCATGTCACATCACAGGGATAGGATCTATTAATCTTGATGGAAAGACTAACATTGATGATGTTTACTTTGTTGATGGTTTAAAGCATAACTTGTTGAGTGTTGGACAATTGGTGGATAAAGGTTATCTATTTCAATTCATAGAAAAAAAAAATATTATCAAAGATAAAGATGGTAAGATTATTGGAATAGGTACAATATCTACAGGTAATGCATTTTAGTTAAATCCCACTAAGATGATATGTTTAGTTGTAAAAGAGGATAACATTTGGTTATGGCATAGAAGATTTTTTCATATAAACTTTGATAACATTTTGAAGATTAGTAGCACATTTACAGTTAGATATTTTTGTAAGATAATGAAGCCTACTAATGTTGTTTCTAAAGAATGTATCATGGCTAAGTAGGAAAAGGTGCCCAGGAAGAAGTTTACCATGACAAAGAAGTTGGAGATTATTCATACAAATTTGAGTGGCCCTACTAGAACAAGAGGATTCTATGGAGAGGGGTATTTTACAATTTTTGTTGATGATTTCACTAGAATGATGTGGGTATAATTTCTTAAAGAGAAATATGAAGTATTTGAGAAGTTTAAAATATTCAAGAATAGAGCTAAGATTGAATCTGGTGTTAATATTAAATGTTTGAGATCAGATAGAGGAGGAGAGTTTACCTCTAGAGAGTTTAACATGTTTTGTAAAGAGAATGGGATTAAGAGACAATTATCATCGGATAACACCCCTGAGCAGAATGAGATAGTGGAAAGTAGAAATAGATCAGTATCAGAGGCAACAAGAACAATGATGTTTGATAACAATGTATTCAATATATTTTGGAGAGAAGTAGTCAATATAGTAGTGAACACCATGAACATAGTACAAATAAAGAAAGGTATGAATAAGACTTCTTATGAACTATGATTTGTTCATAAACCTCTAGTAAAGTATTTTAGAATCTTTGGAAGTAAATGTTACATAAAGAGAGATGATGATGTTGGTAAGTTTGAACCAAGAAGTGATGAAGGTTTGTTTCTTGGTTATTCATTGAAAAAAAAAGCTTGCAGATGTTTTAATCATTGAACCAAAACAATAGTTGAGTGTGCAAATGTAAAAGTTGATAAAAAATTTGGAATTAAGGAGAAGATGATGGCTTACAATTCTGATGAGGAAGAATAAAATCCTTGAATGGTTAGAGAAAATGTAGAAGTTTTTTTTGAGACTAATAATGACCTGTAGAATGATGTGCAAATTGTTGAGCAAATAGGAAAACATAGATCTGAACCAAGAGATGAGATAAGAGTTTTATTAGTAACTCCTACCTATAAAAAATATCCTGATAAAGAATCACCTCCAGAGGAAATAATTGGAAGCAAAGACAAAGGAGTGATGAAAGAAATAGAGTAAATGAGTAATTATGTTTGATTTCTCAAGTTGAACCTAAGGGTGCATATGAGGCATGCAAAGATGATCATTGGATTCAAGAAATGAAGGAAGAATTAGATCAGATTATGAAGAATGACACATGGGAATTAGTCCCTAGGCCTAAAGATGAGAATGTTAGTGGAAATAAATAGGTATTTCGGGAACATGATGAATGAACAAGGTGAATTTGTAAGAAACAAGGCTAGACTAGTATGCAAAAGATACTCATAGCAAGAAGGAATAGATTATGAGGAGACATATGCCCCTATAGCCAGAATGGAAGAAATGAAAATGTTCTTGGATTATGTAGAAAATAAGAAGTTTAAAGTGTATCAGATAGATGTCAAATCAGCCATCTTGAATGGAGAACTTGAAGAAGAGGTATACATTGTGAAGCTTGAAGGTTTCCCAATTACAAAAGAAAAAGAAATGGCATGTAGATTGAAGAAAGATCTATATGGTCTAAAACAAGCACCTAGAACTTAGTATGCAAGGTTGGACAAGTATTTGACAAAGGTTGGATTTGGTAAAGGTATGATATATAGTAACTTATACTTGAAATAATTTGAGAATGGTTTGCTGATAATAGTGATATTTGTTGATGAGATAATTTTTAGAGGCAATGATGAAGCAAGTGATAATTTTGCTGACAAAATGAAGAATGAATTCTAAATGAGTATGATAGGAGAGATGAAGTTCTTTCTAAGTATGCAAAATGTGAAAAATAGTGATGGAATTTTTATTTCACACACTAAGTACTTGAAAGATTTGTTGAAAAGATTTATCTTAGAAAATTGTAAGCCTATTGGTAGACCAATGATAATTGGTCATAAGCTATATAGCAAAGATGAAACACCTACTGTTGAGAAGAAGTACATATCCATGATTGGAGGCTTGCAATTTATGATTCACACTAGATCAGATATAGAAAATGTAGTTGGATTATAGCTAGATTTCACGCTGATCCTAAGGAATATCCTTATGTAGTAGTAAAATAAGGAGTAGGAATATCTCTACGGGGAAGATATACATCGTGAAGAGTAAAAATTTATGGGGGAGAAGCTAAGAGTTGTTTAGCACATGAACAACTGATTCCTATCCTAAGTGATGCAAAACAAAGTAGTGTTCCAAAGCATTTCATATTTGATTTATGAAGAGGATTTGATAAGATGAGAACAACAACAACAACAATAACAAAGTGTTGTTTTGAATTCTTGGAATTGAGATTTTTTTCATCTATGTCACCATCAATGCCAAAGGGGGAGATTGTTAGCATAAATGTTGATGGTTTTTCTTTGGTGGAGTACCCTAAGCATTGGAGAGCATGTGGTGGTATTGAAATATTACATTCATGACTATGTTTATTATTGATGTCAACATAGTAGTAATTCTATGAAGACTGGTAGAATAGTAGACATAGATCATGATCCTATGGACAATGTTTTGATGTGTTCATGAGGTGCAAGTAAGGAAATGTTCTACACTATTTCTTGATGATGAGGTTAAGTCCACATAACATAAGTCAAAGATATACATAAGGAATACATGATTTATAGATATCAATGCAAAGACAAAGCACCTAATAAGAAGTTTCTAATGAAGATATTTTATCTCTTAATAGACATATAATCAGGGTAGGAAAAGTTAGACAGCGATAAAGAAAAGTATAATGATGAAGTCTCTAAGTGCACACAATTTGGAGTCACAAGTGTGAGAAGTTGTATAGACTATGAGCTGACAATGTTATGTGATTGAGAAATAATTAATTATCTTATTGTGGTTCTATTATAATTAATTGGAAAAGCCTCAAGGCTTACTCAAGGAATTGATTTGAGGACTTGGTATAAAGGAAAGTATTTTCCTCGATTGAAAAGTGGGCATTTGGATGCAAAGTGTTCAAGAAAATATTAACAAAGAAAAGAGTGTTTAGTAAATGCAAGTAAGCAATCTAAGGGATTATTGGATGTGAATTTTGTGATCTAGTATCAAGATTAGAAGAAGAAGTTTGGTTGACAGGATAAAGGAAGCAAAAATAAAATATAATTCATTTCTATTATTTTGTACAAAATAATATAGAGATCATTTGGATAGTGGGTTCAGTGGTCTTTCCCCTGAAGTTGTTTGGGCAGTCTGTCCATCTAACTTCTACAAATCCTAATAAGGTTGGCACTATTAGCATGAATGTTAATGATACTACATTAGGGGAGTATCTTAAGCATTGGAGAGTATTGGCATGTTGTATTCATGACTATGTTTGTCATTGATGTCAACATAGTAGTAAGTCTATGAGGATTTCTAGAGTAGCAAATAGAGATCTTAATGGTGCAGACAATGTTTTGATTGTCTAGTGATGTGTATCATGGACATGTTCTACATTGTGTTTTAATTAGAAAATTGAAGAGGCATTTGACAACAATTGAAGTGTGAAGTAAATTGTGTGAAGTCAAGAGTTGTAGAAGCCCTAGAACCATGAATTTGAGGTATTTTACGAAGTATTGAATCCAATCTATTGCAATATTTTTAGTTATTAAGCGATGGCTAGTCTAAGAGTACATGATGTGAGTGATAGACCAAGGTATGAGTTCAAGAAACACCCATTTTTTTCTTTATCAGATGATCCCATAGGTGCATTTTCACAAGTATTGGAAAATGTGTAACATGTAGAGGATATAAGAAACTATATACATTGCAAAATTGAGAGCATAGGAGATGAGGAAATTCACAAGGATTTAGGAAAGATGTGCAATAATGACTTAATCCTAAAGTTTAAGTATGCACACATTGAAGGATTGAATTTGGTGAAGTTATGTTCTACACAAAGTTTGATAATCATGAGTGGACCTAGATTATTCTAATCAAAATACATGATGATATGTTTTGGTTAGGTGATGCGCAAATTGTCATTGACAATGACCTAGTCCAAAAATTAACAAGATTAAGCAATGATGGTTGTAACCTTGTCAATGAGAGAAATGTTAAGAAAATGGTTGAAACCAACCTGAGAACCAAGTTTGATGGAAGAAATAGGAGAGTCAATCCTATTTAGGATAAAGGAGTTAAGCTATTAGCTAAGATTTTGGGATACAAGTTTAACCATGGATCAAGGGTTAACTCTATACCATCTAGATTTCTTCATGCAACATATTTAATGGCTATTGAAAGGAGGAAAGTGAACTTATGCAACATTATTAGATTGCAACTATTGGATAATATTGCAAAGACAAAGAAAACCAAGAGCACAGTGTATAGATTTGAGTCCCTAATGACTCATTTGTTCTTCTATGTTACAAGGAAGTTTCGAGAAGTAGTTAATTGGGATAGTGAAGAGTGCGCAATGAAGGCAATAACGCAATGCTAAAAATCCAAACCTAAGAATGTTAGAGACATTGACATTTATAGAATGATGAAGAACTTTCAGTTTGAGATAAAACTAAGGTATACGATACCTCCCTCTATGGTGGAGAAATATAAGGATGATTTGTCCTTCATGGTGGAGACAAATAACACCTACATGGAATTAGTGATGCCAAGAGTGAAGTTCATTAAGCCAATGGGCTATGAGATGAATGCATAAATGATTGAAGGGTATGTGCAGATTATACTTGAATCTGAGTAGGACACAAAATGCCCTAGATGGTGTTAGGATTGACCTCAGAGAGAAATAATAACTACATGCAAATGTAACCAATATTAGAAAATAATAGATCACACATAAGAGAACTCAAGACACCAAGATTTAACGTGGTTCACCCAATCCCTGGGCTATGTCCACCAACAACAGTCCAATATTATTATGGTCTAGTGATTATAATCTAATTAGAATCCATAATCTCTTATAGCTCAATACTGCTGCAAGAAAAAAAATTTGCATCACACATTGTGAAAATCCCTAACCCTAAGCCTTTCTATATGAGCCTTTTTCCACTTACAAAATTAGGGCTAGAATAATAGAAAAATAGTAGCCAGCACCTTAAATTACAATATAGGGTCTTTTTTGGTTTCGGTAGGACTACCCATGAAAACCTGCATAGGGGCATTGCCCCTTAACCCCACCCTATACTATGACGCACTTGGGGTGCTACCCCAGGACCCATAGGGGTACTGCCCCTTGACCCCCATAAAAATAAATTGGAGGGAAACTACACCTAATAAACCTTTGAGTCTAATTAGGCTCCACATTACAACATATGGAGTACATATGATGAGAGACTAAGAATAGTAGAATTTGAGCTCCATAACAAAGAGAACAAGAAGAAAGTGGAAAAATAAATAGATTCCATCCTTAAGGAATTTGGCATGTCAAGGAAGGAATTTAATGAGCTAAAGGGAATTATGCTAGAAATGAAGGCTAGTGGGTAGTCTAAAATACTAACTGCAATACCTATGGTAGTGGAAGGACCCTCAGAAGGAGTAACTGTGGCACAACCATGTGTATGAGCTCCTATAGAAATATATGCAGCAATTGCATAGATGCAACCACTGAGTGTTAGCTTTGAATAACTTAGAAGGTAGTAAAAGGTGGAAGCACCTATTGCGTAGAGGAAGTTAGGAAGACTAGTGAAGGTGAAGTAAGAATCTGCACTTCAAGGAAAGAAAAGTGTTAATAAAACCTCTAGTGGATCGATAAAGAGAAGAAAAACTATACAAATGAGTAGTTCTAAAAGCTTAGAGGATGAGACTAAAGATAGACCTATTGAGCAAGATGCACAGGAAGCTAAAACAACTATAGGCAAGAAGGTATGGAAACCTAAGGTAGGAAATCTAAACATGCAGACTATAAATAATGATAACTTTGTATAGTTAAATAAGTTCTATAGCATGTATGGTAGTATGGATAGGAGGAAATTAGAAAATGCCATAATAAGAAATATGATTTTGAGAAATAAGAGATGAGATAGCATTCAAAATAAAATTCCTGAAGACCTATACAATAGGTTTATCAATAGGAAGAGAAGAGTTGTTGAAGAAGAATTGAATATGAGGACCAGATCCATAAACAAGTTATGTGAGCCCATGCTAAGTAACAAAATAAGATAAATTCTTCTGATGGGAGGCAATTATGAAGAGGTTAGGAAAGGAACAAAAGAGCCAATAGTAAAATACATGTCCTTAGTGCCTAAGGAAAGTATACAAGCTAAAGATGATAGTCCAATGTATGTGGAAGTTCATACACCTTCCAAGGCAAATGGAGAAGTAGAGGGGACACAACAAGCACTATCCCCATCTCATATTGTTATGGGTATTGAATACATGCAAGTGGATAGTACATGCATAATTGTGGACACTGTGGAGAATCCATTTGTAGGTTATGGAACAAATATTGTGGGAAATATCAGCAATATAACTGATTACTCTAGCTTTGATGATGAGGAAGAAGATAAAAGGAAGAAGGAAGAACAAGAAAAGAGGGAACATGAAGCAGAAGAAAAGGAAAAAAGAGAAGTAGAACAAAAGAAAAGAAAAGAAAAGAAAAGAAAAGAAAAGAAGAGAGGAAGAGGAAAGAAAAAAGAAGAGGAAAAGAGGAAGAAAGAAGAAGAGGAAAGGTAGAAGAAAGAAGAGGTAAAGAAGAGAAAATAAGAAGAGGAAAAGAAGAAGAAAGAAGAAGAGGAGAAAAATAAGAAAGAAGAAGAGGAGAAGAAAAAGAGACAAGAAGAAGAAAATAAGAGAAAAGAAGAACAAGAAAGGAAGAAGAAAGAAGAAGATGCGAAGAAAGAGGTTGAGGATAAAAAGAAAGAAAATGAACATAAAATAAAGATTACTACACTTTTAATAGCACCAACAATTGGAACTGATCTGCCTCACAATAGGTGTATAATAATCATGCCCAAGGCCATACATAGGAATAGTATATTCAATCTAAGGACTATTTTCCCCATCATGAGGTGCATTTAATTTGTCAACCTAGGGATATATACTTGAAATGGTTGGCACAGTATGTGCACTAGGTTTCTTAATGAGTCATTATGCTTATGCTACAAGAAAGTAAAATGCAAGGAAATAACCTACACTAGTGCTGCAAGAAACTAACACACTTAACTCTTCACTAAAATGAATACTAGAAATAAAATTAAATACTAACATATATTCAAACTCAATTCATCTACTATAATTATTCTTATAGATGCTACAAGAACACTCACAAATTATGATGCTATATGAAGGAACTTATAACTTCTACCTGCAATACTAGAAATGGTGAAAACAAATCTACACTACTCTAATCTAATCCACCTCCCAAGTGGGCCCCCTTGGTTGGCTTCTACTAATCTACTAACATAAAATGTAAACCAAGAGATATTTCATTATGTTCCAAAAATTCCTTACATGAGAATGATACATAGAACTATAAAAATAACTCACTGCAAGAGTCAACAGTTTATTTTCATAAACTTTCTTCTAACTTCCTAACACTATTGATCTAATTCATTTAAATAGAGGATCAAAACTTATTCTATAACAGGAAAGAAAACAAACTAATTACAAATCTGCCAGAGAAAAAGAAGGAAATATAATAGTTCACAGTATGAGTAATAAAGTCTGGACAACCCATTTGACACAATAGTAAATGTAGAGAAAATAGAGCAATTCTTCATAGCTCCTCCTTGGTAGCAATCATGTCTCTTGGTACCATTATGACTTCTTCCACCATGGCTAAACCTTAATGTTTTCTCCTTGAATGGTGTTGGCCATCTTCAATGTTCCCCCTTGAATACTTCTGACCATCTTCCGCTTCTTTTGCTAAAAAGTTATTTATAGTGTAGAGATATTTGCAAATAAGAATAATCAAATTAAATCCAAATATTAGAACACACATTCTGATGGTTATATGAAATACTGCATTATATATAATATTGGAAAAATATGACATACTATCTACCCATAGGTTAATGGTTCTATTCTAGACTTTAATCATCAGTTTAGGTAAACATAAGTTCACAAATGTCTTGGTGGTATTAAAATTATCATAAAAAAGAGGCAATTATTAGCCTCATCATTTGTCCCCTTGGAAACTAATTCTTGTCCTCAAGCATTGCATTTCCTAGTCAGTGATCTGAATTCTCCAACTTCAGTCCTCCCTCTCCTGCTACTTTTGAAGGTGTAGTAGAATCCTTGTTTTCTCTCCCAAACTTCCCTTCTATTGTCCTCTTGCAACTTGTCAAGTCTATCAACATTAATATCATACATGGGCCACATGAGCATTGGAGGTTGCATAGTGAGTGGGCACCATAGTTCTGACCTATCCTATTTTCCCAACTGTATATACTTTGGAAGTTGATGAAGGGCAGCCTCTAAATTGATAGGATTGTATGGCTCTAATCTTTTGAGCGTCTTAGGTAATCTACTGACACCTTAGAAGTTTGGTCCCCTCATTCTAGGAATTCTTCTCACAGGTGTCTCCTTAGGTATTACAACCTTCTTCCTACTACTTCCTTTCAGTATCTCTACTGTAGGAGTGACTGCTGTAAGATCCGTCTTAGTTTTCTTTTGCTTTGTGACTCTAGGGTTTGTTTTTTCTACTACCAGAGCCAAGGTCTCTTCTTGTAATTTCCATTTTCTGTTTGCTCAGGTAGAGGTAGGTATTTTAGTATCTTGAACAAGTAAGGGCACATTCTCTTGCACCTTGCCAGCTTCAGCATCTTGAGTGCTTTGCTTAGTAGGTTCATTGATGGGAACTACATTTTCTTCACTGGGTTGTTTATTAAGTATAGCCTGGGGTTGTAGGATTTTAGGTTGGAAAAATTCTGCCCATGACATGGGAGAGGCATGCCTAAGTGTCTCTCTATGAGAAATTTGATTAGGGTATGATGGGTGATAGAGTTTTCCTTCCCCTTTTGGGTTTTTTCAGCACTAATGCATAACATGTTATACAAGAAATTGGGAACACTTACTGGATAATTGTGCCTTATGTAACTGAGCAATTTAAAATTATGTGTATGCAAATATGAAAATCTTCCTTCAAAGGTGAGGTACCTAATAATGTACATAACCATCTTGTTGTATGGCGGTAGAAGAGATGTCCTTTTGCAACCCTACTTAGTTATATCTAATTGAGGATTAGTTGGTGTGCTAAACTGAGCCTTGGCTAATTTTGTATCATGCATATTAGGGTAATGTTCTCCTACTATTGGTAACCCAATTACTTCTACTATTTTCTCTTCTATAGAAAAAACTACCAATCCCCATACAGTAGCTTCTCCCTCATTAAATGTGCTTGTAAATTTCATGGCTGCTTCTTCATCAAATGTAGTTAGACTTAAGAAATACCCTAACCAACCACACACATTAAATATTCTCACTGCCTCTATGTATGAGAGTAAAACAATATGCTCCACTTGTTCTTGTCACTACAATTGTCCACCAATTTCTGTTTGACAATTTCACTCTCTTCTTTGCTTGCACTATTTCCCTCTTACCTCCTATGAATTCAAGCTTCTTCTTTTTTTTAACAGACCCATTTTCACATTTTACACTCCTTTTAGCTAATTAATGTCATAAAAATTTGTTATGAGCATTAATAATGTATTTTAATGAGAGTAAATCATAGATATGTGAGAATCATTTGAGAATTGAATTCAGATCACTTGAAAATTAAATTTGGGTCACATCATAGCTTGACAGTAAGGAATCATTCAAGAATAAGGGTATGACACCTAGACACTTGCGTACTTATAGCAATTGAGTTTTATCAATAAAGGGAGTATAAAGATTTGAAAAATCTTAATGAATAAATAGGAATGTCATTGGGTTTTAGTAACCTTCCCTGCCCCCTACAAAACATGGACAAGTGTCCACACTTGTCAGACTTAGCTTGCAGTATGGAACTGGCATAATGCCTCAATAATATAAATAATGCAGTATTAGATATGAGCAACCAAATCTATGTACTATAAATGAATAAAAAATCAAAAATATTATACCTATTAGTTGATCATTGCACGTACCAATAGGTGACAAAAAATACATTAGACATCAACAAACTTGTAGTGTTTATTGAAAGCACTATAAAATGATGACATGGAAGGTGGGTGGGTTGTAGGTAAAGAAATGAGATGAGTTGGAAAAGAAGAAATTAGAAAGTGAATGGAGAATTTTTTTGAACTTTATGTGGACATAAAGTTTTTATTATGGTCATGCATGAAGAAATTAGTATTGAAGAGCTACAAGTAGGAGGTCAGCACCTTCTGTGATAGGAAGGGTTACCTAGTGTGCATTTGAATCTAGCCATTGAAATTGTTGTAGGAAGTCCTCTTTTGTTTGGGGCTATTTATATAACTTGAGTCTATGGCCATTAACTAATAACTTAAAATACATGGTTTATTTCATAGGGACCCAACCATCATGTTTGTGGCTTGCTTGACATACCTTTAAATTTGGAATCATACAGCAATGCCCAATCACCAACTTGAAATTGTTTATTGTTAATGTGGGAATCATTCCATTGTTTTGTTTGCTTCTATATGATTTTTGTTAGAAAGGTTAATCTTTCCTTGGATATATTTTAATTGGGATATTCCAAGGGTCCCTACATGTAATTTGTCCACTTGTACACATGTGGAGGACATGTCATTATTTGTCCATTATTCCACATGTAAGGACAACTCTTGTTTATTTCTTTATTTAGTTTATCCTCCTTAAGAGGATTGTGACACTTTGCACACACCTATTATGAATGTGGCATTCATAGAAATGGGAGTTACAAATGCAACTCCTCTCTCATCTCTATATAAGAGATGCTCCTCCTTCTTTCTTCACAACTACACACCACTCTAAGCACTTGATGTTATTGTATTGAGCTACCTTTGCTCCAACACTCTCTCTCTCTCTTCTTTAGGAATTTGCCTTCATTCATAATAACTCACAAGGGGTTTTCTTTGCTTTCCCCTTATAAAATCCTTGTCTCCATTGTTGAACCATCTTGGTGTATGCTCTTGGAGTTGCTGATCTCATGGTAACATTGTTTCACACTTAACTTACTTGGATTGTTTCTCGTTCCTTGCTCAACATTATTCATTTCTTACAATTTCAGTGCATTCTAGATAAGTCTTGTACATTTCATCCAAAGAATTAAGATGCAAAATACATTCTCTCTGTGTTGTAGGAATTTCAATGTTCAACTGCAGTGTTGTTCTTAAAGTTTTATGTTCAGATTCAAAGTGGAGCATTGCTACTTTCCCATACAGTAGCTCAAATGGTGTGAACCCTGTAGTAGTCTTCCTTGTTGTTCTGAAGGCCCAAACAACTTCTAGTAGTCTACTATTCCAATCCCTTTGGTGCAAATGAACTATTTTTGTTAAGATGGCCTCTATCGGTCCATTAGTTTGAGGGTGATAGGGGCTTGATTTTTAGTGTCTAATATTATATTGTTTCATAAATTCTGTTATCATATTATAAGTGAATTGACCACTTTGGTAGGTGACAATTTCTTTGGGTACACCATAGCAAGTAAAGATTTCTTCATAATTTTTTTTTGCAACTTTGTGATCATGAGCATGCTTCATGGCTTTGACTTCAACCCATTTTGTCAAGTAGTCAGTGCACACAAGGATATATAATTTCCGATTCAATGGACGATCAATTGGACCAATAAAGTCTAGGCCCCATTTGTCAAATGGTGTTAATTCTAGTTGTGGATTGAGAGGTATTTCATCTATTCTTGTTGGTCAGCCCATCCTTTGACATTTATCACACTTTTGTGTATAGTGGGCTACATCTTTGTGAAGTGTAGGCCAATAGTAACTAGTTGTTAAAATCTTCAATGCCATTCTTTTTGCTACAAAGTGTCCTCCACATGGTTCAGTATGACCTGCATGTAGAATGTCACATGTCTCATCCTCTCTCACACATCTCCTCATAACTTGATTAGGTCCAGTGTAAAATAAGATATTATCAATCCAAGAGAAATGGAAACTTTTCTCTACAAGCAACTTCTTTTCTTTGTAAGAGAAATGTGTTGGCATTTTATTAGCTACAATGTAGTTAGCAATGTCTACATACCATGGAGTTTGGACAAAAATATGAAATAAATGATCATCTAGAAATGCATCATCTGTTAGAATAGTGTCATTCTCATCATGGTGGATTCTTGATAGATAAGGAGCTACCACATTGGTTCTCCCAGGCTTATCAGTGATGGTGATATCAAATTCCTGTAACAATAGTAGCCATCTTTCGAACCTACCTATAATAGAAAGTTTGTTCATGAGGTATTTAATTGTTGCATGATTAGTATGAACAAATATGGGTTAGCCAGTTATGTAATGCCAGAATTTGTTCAGAACATAAACTATTGCTTACAATTTTTTCTAGTCACTATGTAGTTTAACTTTGGTCCATGAAGCCTCTTGCTAATATAGTAGATTGCATTTTCAAGATGTTGATATTTTTTTCCTAGAACTAAACCTATGGCATAGTTAGAAGCATCTATATGTATGTGAAATAAAAAATTCTAAATAGGACCCCTAAGTATCGGTGCAGTGGTCAACAATGATTTAAGCTTTTGAAAGGATTTGTCACATTCCTTTGTCTAGGTAAATTCAGCCTCTTTGGTAAGCAGGGTATAAAGAGGACTAGCTATCTAACTAAAATCCTTAATGGATCTCCTATAATAACCAACATTTCCTAAAAAGGATCTAACTTATTTTTGTTTTGTGGGAGTGGGAAGTCTGAGAATTACCTCTACTTTTCTAGGGTCTACTTGGATTCCAACTTCAGAGATAAAATGTCCCAATACTACTCCTTCCTGCATCATCAGGAAGCACTTCTCACTATTGAGAGATAGATTGTGCTCTTCACATTGGATGAGTACCTTCTGTAAGTTCTTCAAAGCTTCCTCAAATGTGACACCAGATATAGTGAAGTTATCCATGTATATCTCCATGCAGTCATGTGATATATCAAAGAAGATGTTGATTACAACTCTCTGGAAAGTAGCTGGTGCATTAAAAAAACAAATGGTAATATAGAATAAGCATAAGTACCCCAAGGAAATGTAAATGTGGTCTTCTCTTGATCTTCTAGAGCAATTCTTATTTAGTTGTATCCAATGTATCCATCTAAAAATGAAAAGTATTTTTTTGCAGCCAAAGTATCCAAAACCTAATCAATAAAAGGTAAAGGAAAGTGATCCTTCTTTGTGGCATTATTTAATTCTCTGTAGTCTACACAAATGTGCCACTTCCCTCCTTTCTTAGGTACAATAACTAAGGGTGATACCCATTTACTATCAAACATTGGATAGATAAATCTAGCATCCAAAAATTTCTATAACTCTATCTTAACTATTTCACGCAATGTTGGGTTTATTCTCCTTTAAGGCTATAGGAGTGGCAAGCTTTCTTCATTGATGTATATCCTATGGGTGTAGAGTTTAAGACTCAAACCTACCATATCCTTATAATCCCAAGCAAAATCTTTTTCATGTTGATTGAGGAGCTTGGTTAACAGTTCCAATTGGGATATGGACAACTTATTATTTACATGAAGATTATGACCAGGGGAAAGTTCCACAGTAGTTGTTAATTCTAACATTGACACTTTTGGTACTAGTCTTGTAGATACTTCTCTTAGCTATATTTGGTCAATTATTTCGGGAGTTGTTGGGTAAACACAGTCTTCATAGGTACATAGTTGTGAGATAGAACTTTCATCAATATCTTTGGCCACTATACACTCATTGGTGAGAATGCTTTGTACTATATCATCTTCTTCCTATATTTTTAGAAAATATTGTTTATAAAACATCATGAGATAAGCTAAAAAAATTAGTTCTTCCTTTCCATCTCCTAAATCTGGCCAAATAAGTTCTCCCAAATCTGGTTGGGATTGGGCAGGTGGATATAGCTCTAGCTTCCTTATGTTTAGACCATTTGAAATTGGCATACTGCTTGATCTACAACTAATTTTGTCATTAGTAGTGGCTAACTAGGGTCTTCCTAATATGACAGGATAGCTATCAAGTTTGACTTTGGGTGATAGGATAAGAAAATCAGCAAGGTACTCCCATGAATCTAAAGTCACTATCACATCTTCTATGAGACTATCTGGAGTGACAGTTGAACTGTGTACAACTTGTAACATTGTAGGAGTTGTTCTTAAGCCCTCCATGCATAACCTATGCATTGTATATTTTCTCATTACATTGATTGCTACTCCAAGATCAACTAAATAATTTTTCATAGCATGTCCATTTATGAACAAGTTAACTACTAGACTACCAGGGTCTAAATACTTTAGTGTTATTACCTTCCGTAACATGATATCCGCTAGTTGCCTAACAACATGAACTGTTTGAGGGTCTTTCTACTTCTACCCTAGCTTCTTAAGACATACTTCCTTAATAGCCTTTCCATAAAGAGGGACATCCTTTCTAGCTTGAAATAGAGGAATTTGAACATCCATGTTTTTCAGCTACTCAATAATATCAAATGTCTCTTCCTTTTGGGGTATAGATTTCTCTTTATTTAGCCTATGTGGAAAAGGAGGATTCACTACGATATGGTCAGTAGTCCTGCTAGATACATTAGTTGGCAAGTTGATATCTGGCAGTATCACTTCTGGAAGGGGTACTGTAGGAGGATCTGCAACTTCCATTATAATAGGGTATTCTAGTGTAGGAAAAGTTTTACCCGACCTTAAATGTATATTAGATACTTCTAAGGAATATGTAGGGAATTGTTGAGTATCTATAGTGTACATTTGCTATTGTATTTGCTTGTTGTTTGGATTTGGCTAAGGCTGAGTAGGCAACTAAGTCAGCTTAGGGTTAACATTAGTTGTTGTAGGAGGTGGCATTATTGCAGTTTTTTGAAGTAGAGGTAGTAGTTGTGGGTTATCAAGATTTTGGTTAGGCCATTGTGAAGGCCCCCTCCATTCATTATTAGGTTGCCAATTTCCTTGTGGTGGTTGCCAATTGTTCTGTTGATTTTTCCATTGATTGTTTTGCTAGGTTTGTCACTGGTTATTATATTGGTTTGGCCAAGAAGGTTGGGAGTACTAGGAGGGATTCTGATAGCTTTCATTTTTTCATTGATTATTATAAGGATTTGAAAATTGTAGAGGATCTTGAGGCATACCTTGTCTCGAGGCCCATGGTCAATGTTGAGCAATGAAGAACACTTGATCATTGTCCCCAACTATTTTCATGTACTCAGTCATCAAATGCTAGTTCTCCAGGTTGGCTACCAGTTTACATGCGTAGTCTTACTTCTATTTGTAGTAATGAGGACAGTACTCAGCCAATCATGATTAAGCTTTTGCATGCTTCTTCTTTGTAGTCATTATGTCAAGATGTGTAGTGATATCATTTATGATGTCCTACTTGAAATATGATAGTAGGTTAGATATCTGAGCTCTAAAATACCCTAACTAATTTCTTTAGTGACTATAGAACAAGGTCCTCAACCTTTCTTCATAGTTGACCTTGAATAGTTTTGACATATTTTCTTGAGGTCATCCCAAGAATATTGATATATATCACCACTAGCCTTCAGGTCTAGTACTTCTAGACAATTATCATGCACACTTCTCAAAAAGACTAGCTTTTGTGAATCCTTAGACAACAAATGTTGAGGGTTCTTCTATAGTGTCTACAAGAAATGTGAAACATAATCTTCCAATGTTTCGTCCTCCTTCTGTGATACCTTAAAGATGTCATCTCCTCTTGAACTAGATGCTTTGCAATACTCTTTATATTTATCCAAAAACAAAGTTTGCATTTCATCCCAAGTTCCTACTGCATTAGCTCCTAAGCCCATGAACCATTGTAGAGCTAATTCTTTTAGTGTTTTTGGGAACAATTTGAGCTTATGGGCATTAGTGTTGTAGTCAAAGCTATGATAAAGTATGTCAAACTCAAACAAGAAAGTATCAGGGTCTTTAGGTGCAAGGCCATAGAACTTTGGAAGAGTAGTTGTGGGTATATTCTTGAGATTAGCATTATTTATGAGGCTTGGAAGAGGAAATGAAAAGTAGGTTGTGCCATTGCTGGAGGTATCATATTATGAGGTTGCTACTAACAAGGAACATTGGGTACTAGATTATTAACAACTGGTGGATTTGGAGCAGTATTATCATAGAAATTGGCCAAAATTTCAGCAAAAGGTTGAAGATCACTTCTATCTATAGCTTTTTCTCTTGAGGATGATTCTATAGGAAAAATAGGGCTTGTGTCTTCAAAAGGAAACTCAACTTCTTCTTCTTCAATTTCTTCATTCAAATTAACAGACTCCCATGGAACAAATCTTCCATATTCATCTCATCATCTTCCTCTTTGATGCATGCAATTGAATTCTTCACATTGGTGAAGAAAGCTTTAGGACTGCAAATTTCTAAAAAAACTTAACTAAGAACTATGACTCAAGAATTCTCCTATCTTGACACCATCCCTGACAATGGTGCCAAAAATGGTCCACCTCACAATAGGTGTATAATAATCATGTCGAAGGCCATACTTAGGAATAATATATTCAATCTACAGACTATTTTCCCCACCATGAGGTGCATTTAATTTGCCAACCTAGAGATGTATACTTGAAATGGTCGGCACAATATGTGCAGTAGGTTTCTTAATGAGTCATTATGCTTATGTTGTAAGAAAGTAAAATGAAAGGAAAGAACCTACACTAGTGCTATAGGAAACTAACACACTTAACTCTTCACTGAAATGAAAACTAGAGTCAACAATTTCTTTTCATAAAATTTCTTCTAACCTTCTAACACTATTGATCTGATCCCTATAAATAGAGGATCAAAACTTATTCTAAAATAGGAAAGCAAACTAACTAACTACAAATCTGCTAGAGAAAAAGAAGGAAAGATAACAGTTCACGGTATAAGTAATAAAGTCTAGACAACCAATTTGACACAATATTAAATGCAAAGAAAATATAGCAATTCTTCATAGCTCCTCATTTGTAGTGGTCGTGTCTCTTGGTACCATTATGACTTCTTCCACCACAACCAAACCTTAACATTTTCTCCTTGAATGTTGTTGGCTATTTGCAATGTTCCCCCTTGAATACTTCTAACCATCATTAGCTTCCTTTTCTAACAAGTTGGTTATAATGTAGAGATATTTGCAAATAAGCATAATCAAATTAAATCCAAATATTAGAACACACATTCTGATGGTTATATGAAATACTACATTATATATATAATATTGGAAAAATATGACATACTATCTACCCATAGGTTAATGGTTCTATTCTAGACTTTAGTCATCAGTTTAAGTAAACATAAGTTCACAATGTCTTGGTGGTATTAAAACAAATTATTAAAAATGATCATAAAATAGAGACAATAATTAGCCTCATCAAGAACATCAGCAACATCATCCATTCCATCTAATAATGAAGATCGAAAAGAATTAATGGGCACCCTAAATAAGTTATTTGAGAATAATAAGAATGTTAGGTCTTTAGAGAAGACTCTTGTTGAAGTCTTGTAGCATATGTAGAAGACAATTTCCACAACTCTAGCAAATCTAGACTTGAAAGTTAAGGAAAAAGAGTTGGTGAAGACCTTTGATGATGAATTCATAACTTTAACTGAAGTTACAGTAGCGCAAGCACAGCCAAATAATTAAGCAACCCTATTTAACACAATGTCCACTAATGTGCACAATAATTTGAAGAAACTTGATGGAAGCATCAAGGAATTGAGAAAATATGTTGTTGAAGGTAATAAGTTGTATGGATAGTGTTGGCTCCTGATTCAATAGTAAAAAAATTAACCAAGAAACTAGACCAATACATCTAAGGCTAGTGAATTCCTATGATGGATGCACTTGACTGTAATCTTGGGTCAACTATAAGGCATAACTCCTTCACTTCAAGCTCTGAAAAACCTATGTTGGTCAACCTAGAGGTTCTAATATATGGTACCAGTGCAATTAAACATATAATTTGAACCTAATAACAACAGATGAAACCCTTTTTTCTTCTGATATTTATGCAATAACATAGGAACAAAAAAGCTACAAATCATAACCTATGAACTCATAAGCTAACTAAGGGTTAATTCCTTTTAGCCCACTATAAAACATGGAAAATTGAATTGATTTGATTACAAGAATTTGTGCAAATGACCTTCATATTAGCTTGCATCTGATTTAGTGATTAATGCATTATCCATTGGGACATAGAGTCACTACCAGTAGTATGACCTAACTTGATTGCCTTACAATTAAGTTTGTCAACTGGAATCTCCAAATTTCATTCTTATGAAATATCTCCTCCATACACCTAGAAAACCTATCAAATCATTGAAGCATTTACTTAACTACTTGAGTTAAAAGCAACAACAAATCTAATATACAGCTCATCCAAGCTACCTTAAATTGAGTAAACCTTATTCACTGCATGTGTGGGACTGAGGTTATCAATGGTTGCCCCCTTTTATCAACATGGGGCTCCTCTCTTGTTCTCCTTTAGTGTGTGACTTCCCTTTGTGTGGTGGGGATGTCTTTTATGCCTACTCTTGGGTTCTCCTACTGCGCGTGGTTTTCCACCAGAACATATCGATTTCTATTCTATTTTTATTTGTAGGGTTAAATTTCCCCATGGATTATCTCCTTTCATGCTCTATGCTCCTCCAACGATTGTTGGCTTCTTCCCTATGTGACTTCATCCTAGGCCTATGACTTCTCCTCTCTACCACGGGCTATCCATCTGAAGTGGGGCTCTACTTTTTGGTGTGGGCTCGAAGTGTTTGGGCTCCTTTGTTGGCCTCCGAGCTCTTTTGCTCTACCATTGATACATAGAAAATTCTTCAACATTTTCTTTTATGCAATTTGCTTTTTTTTTCTGAGATTTGTTTCCACTCCACATCCTTTAGGGAGATTTTAGCACATAAAATCTAAAGTTGGTCAATGCTCATGCTCTTGAATCTTCTTTCTTTCCTGCTCCACACACCTCCTTGGCAGTTGAATGCTCCCACTACTAAAGAGGTAGTCTCTTATGGGAAGAGCATAGCAATAGCATCAAAGAGTAGTCCCATCTGGAAGCACCATTTCTCTATGGAGGTCAAATTTTTGCTAGCTTAAATTATTACTGGCATAGGTAGGGTCTCCATAGATGGCTCTGGAAGTAGCATGTGCATAAGCACTGTAGTGTGTTGTCTGAAACATATCCCAATCAGGGTGTATAAATTGCCCCATGCATAAACTATTGAAAGAACACAACATAATATGAATAACTTAAAAGGTAAATTCATATCTTGGGTTCCTCGAGTATGGCCCATTTGGATCTTTAGTCCATAAGTTATCTCCTACTCTTGTTGAAACATACCAAAGTGGGTCCGGCTAAAAAAATTCCGTTTTCAAACACCTGAACTGCCAAAGTGATCCATTAGTCATTTGATACAAATAAAAATCAAACTCAATCATTGAACTATCATTTAAAACTCATTTTATCATTGATCTACAAATTGTGATTTTCAGCTAACAGGGCCTATCGGCTGGCTTTAAAAAACTGACCCAAACACTTGACTAGGCTCTAAGAATAAACACACTAATTCTTTGTTCCACACACTCTTACCCTATTGAATCTCATATCATGAAAAATTCTCAGTCAAAAGATATTGACTTTCAAATTTTCCCTCTCAGAACTATCTACAAGAAGACTTGTCAGAAAACCATAAAACTCATTTGGATTTGGCTTTGAAAACTAGGCAAACTGACACTTGGGAGCATGAAAACTAGGGAATTTTTTCACTATCATGAGGAGAGTATAAATCTAGGATTAGGGCTCATGATGAATAAAAAGACACATTTGGAAAGCAGTCAAAGTAGGCTACTCAAATTTGTAGACTTGAAATAATAATAGAAAAACATTTTTTGCAAATGGAATGGACCTAGGAAAATGTGTAGACAGATTCGTCAAGACTTAAAAATTGGCACACTTAAAGTATTTTTGAAGTAGAACACAGTGGTACAATCCATTTGATATCACCTATCATGGATCTCAAGTTATGATATCACAAATAGGGGTACTAATCAATCTACATTTCATGACACTGGTAAAAAGTTAGAAATTGCAAACAAAATTGTGTTTGACAACTAATCAAACAGATTTTTCATAAGCTCAAAATTGAAATATAAAAAGTTTCTAACCCCTAGAGTATGATGAAAAAGGAAATTTCTTATTTGGGTCAACTGGTCAAAAGTTATAATTGGTCAAATAGGGCCTTCCAAAATTCAGAACAATTCACAAATGCATGAAAACAGTAAACTACCAACTTTGAGGGGTTCAAAACCTAATCAAACGGATTCAAAATGACTTGAAACTTGGAACATAGGTTCTTTTATATTCATATTAATATCCCCAAAGTGGTGGGTCATAAAACATTTTTGGGTTAAAGATATTCAAGGGAAAACTAGGCTTCCTATCACTGTTTGACACAGGCAAAAATATAGATTTGGAAATTGCTCAAAATAAGACTTCACAAAATGGCTCAAAATGTCAATTTATCTTCATGAAACACATATACATATTGAATTCATGGTGTTAGAAACATTAAACACCTCATGGGCCTCAAATGAATAGCTAGGTACGCGTGCATCAAAAAGCATTTATTAGACTTAATTTACAATGGTACTAAAAATCAGGGCTTTGATTTTGAGTCCCAACAATGGCTCTGTCTATAGATGCATGTCCCTTGAGGGCATGGCAAGGATTTAGATCTTTGGAAGAAGTAGACCACACACCTAACAACAAAAACTTCTCTTGCACAAATTTATTGAAAGCAAGAAACAACTACTCCTACTATGCACAAACAATGGCCCCAGGCCACCAAACTTCAACAAAAATATTTACCCCTGTCATAAGTATGATTTTCATCTAAACATGCATGAGGTGAGCTAGAAACATCATTCATATCATTTTCACCAATTTGACACACAATTTCTTCAATTGGCAAAACAAAATCATCACCATTACTTTCATAGTGCATGTAAAAACTTGGCATAACTTCAACCTCTTGCTCACTATGAAAAAGAAGATTAGCATGCTCATGAATACCAACATCAAACTAAAATTGATCTTTATAAACTGATTCATGAACATCATCAATTGAGAATAAAAAAGCCTTATATTCAACTTCATCAAATGAGTTATATATATCGCTCATACCTTGACTTTGCATCTCCTCAAATGTTCCCAGTTGGATTTCAAATGAGTAATCAAATTTATATTCACACATAACATCATCATCAAGATCTTAAATCACTCCATAACCTCTCGATGTATCTTCACAATTGAAATGCTAATTAGTTTTTACCTCATATGAATCATCATAAAGCTTACTATGAAGTGTCAACCTCTCTTCAAAGAAAACTCCATCAAACACCTCATCTTAAAGCTCACAAAATGCAACATCATTAGAAAATTCACTTTCATAAATGGAAGGATAATATTTTGATTTGTAACAGCAGTATGATAGTGTGTCACTATTTGCATTTAGCCCAACTAAATCTGGAACTTCCATGTCTTCTTCAAAAAATGGATTGATAACTCCATGCAAGGATCCTCTTTGAACATTTGGACAAAGGATGGGCTGATCATCATCACAATATTTATCATATAAAGCGTTAGTATACACTTTAAACTCACTACCCATTTCATCTTCATGGAGACTCTCAACATATGAAGAAAAATGAGAATTTTATGAAGAATCACTTTCTATTTCTTCTACCAAACATATAGTATCCATAATTACATTCTCTTTATTATCTTGTTTAGGATAACCATTATGGATAGACCATGCCTCATTCCTAAACCCCTTACTACATGCTACATTTTTACTATCTAATGTAAGAATACTTGACAACCCTTCCTTGAAATCTTCATAGTCAGATTCATTAGCATCAATTGAATTCACTATTTCTTTATCTTCATACCTTGAGGACAAATCACTCTCAAATTCTTTATTGACTAATTGATTTGTATAATGCAAAAACTGAGATGCACTTTATTTTTCAAATCTAGAAAAATAATTCATACCTTCACCTTTTTATGAATGTTCACTTCCATCATTGCCTTCTTCTTCTCCTATTGCATCCATCTTATAGGAAGACATCTCAACATCACTTCCTTCATCACTCTCACTCACATAATCATTTTCAGCATTCTTTTCTTCTAATTGTGACTAAGATAAATGTGATTCACACTCTTCATCTAGTGTTATCTCTCCATGGAATGTCAAATCAACAACATCAAACTCATCATCAAAGACATAACTCTCAGCCTCCTCACTTGCACAAGATTGAGATCTAAATGCAACAACTTCATGTCTAGAAACATTAGCAACATCATCATGTAGATAATTGGCATTACAAGAAATCACTATTGTAGCTAATCATTGATCTATAATATCATCACATTTCTCATTTCTATCAAAGTATGAAATACATCTTACTACTGTAACATCATGAACATATGTGTCTTCATTTGCAACAGACTCATTCTTCTCTACACACAGTCTGATTTGGAATTTCAATCTAATTATGCATTACAGTAGGGGTGTTGATATTCTGATTTGGAATTAAAGTGTCAACACTATGTTCAACTTTTTTTTCATAACCATTATACCTACAGTCATTCATAGAAAAATGACCTCTAATCAATCCATACTTCAAATTGTTTTAATATCCCTAGCAGTCATAAAAGCTTGATATAATGTCTGCAATTCTTTCTCCCTTAGTAGATAGTTCATTTTCTTGTCAAATGCATCAAAGTAAACAAATAAACACATTAGATCATCGGGTCTATAATTCTCACTGATCTCATTCAAAACTCTTGCAAATCTGATATTAAATTGAGGAACAAATCCACCATTCTCAATGTGAATCCTTAAAAATTTATTATAAGAATCAGATATGCTTACCTTTTCTCCAAATTTCTCCATGAAGGCTGAATGCAACTCACTCCAAGATGAAATAAAACATGCTAGTAAAAAGGAAAATTAGTCTCTAGCATCACCTTCTAAAGTTTGAAAACATAATTTCATGTGTACATCTTCATGAGCAATCTCATAGTCACCTATCAAATCAATGAAAATTTGAACATGATGACTAGCTGAAATAATATGTTTCCCATTAAATTTAGACAAAAATTTTCTAATATCATTAAGAATGACATTTGGCCAACCATAGATACCATCAAAGCATAATTTTATGTATCTCTTGGTAGAAAAAGATCTACAAAAATCACTAACTGACTGCATACTTGATGAAAGGAGACTTGTCATTCTTCAAATCCTTGACACTCATCAACAATAATTCTGATTTGTAATTTGCAGCAGGCTTATAACCTTCTACCAATGAATCACTTCAAACACTTCACAAAAATTTACAAGCTAAAACTTATTCCCATGAAGTGTATAAAACCTATCACACTATTCTCCTCCTCCTAGTGCTGAAAATCACTTGATGGAGAACACACATGTATACCACTTTCTTTCATGACAAGAATGACATCATGAAAAATAAAATAGCTCAAGTGTTAATGCTAAAACCACTGATCTATTGGTTTGGGATTGGTGCTAACATGAACTTCCTCACACCACATATGAAACCATTATAGAGCCACCACCTCCTTGAAGAGGAAAATTAAATCACAACAATGATTTATCCTTGAAATAATTCTACTTGCAACAGATACACACAACACACAACACCATAGATCCAAAATACATCTCTCTTTTCCAACAAGCTAGATCTGCTCACAGATATTGAAAGCCTCTAATATTGAAATAAACCATGCACTAGTATAGAGATTTAGATCAGAGTTGCCACTCACACTTAGTGAGAAAAGATTTGAAACAATTTACCACTTGTAAATTCTGAACTAGACTTTCAATATAGGAGAAACTTGTAGATCATCAACATCTTGAAAATAGAATACACTTCATAAACAATTATGACTTTGAAATTTCTCAACAACACTTGCAAAAACTGAACTAATTAAAGATAGACTTACAAAAGTCATAGAACACAATTCACATCCAATTCTCACAGTGTACTACTATCCATGAACAAAGCTTAACTGGAGAACACAAAAATCAGCAAGGATATGAAAAGAATACCACAATTCCTCACTACTGCACTACTTTCCTTGTGTTTCTCCTACTATATTGAATCTCCCTTTTTCAAATTCTCAAGGTTTGTCTACCATCCAGATTCAATATAGTCCCTAGTAGAGTCACCATTTTGTTGGTGACTCGGATAGGCAAAACCATACTGAAATATTCAATTAACACCAGAGATTCTTGTCCTTTTAACAAGATGTATTTCCATGTTATCTCCCCAACAGAGTCACCATTTGGTTGGCTCCTAATTCAACAACTTTAAAATTACCCAAGAAACCAAACCAATACATCTAAGGCTAGCAAATTAATATGATGGATGCACTCGACTGCAATCTTGGGCCAACTATAGGGCATAACTCCTTCTTCACTTCAAGCTCTACAAAACATAGGTGGGTCAACCTGGAGATTCTAATATATGGTATTAATGCAATTAAACATATAATCTGAACCTAATAATAGCAGATGAAACCCTTTTATCTTCTGATACTTATGCAATAACATAGGAACAAAATAGCTACAAATCATAACTTATGAACTCATAAGCTAAGTGAGGGTTAATTCCTTTTAGCCCACTGCAAAACATGGAAAATTGAATTGATTTGATTAAAAGGATTTGTGCAAATGACCTTCATATTAGCTTGCATCTAATTTAGTGATCAATGCCTTATCCATTGGGACATAGAGTCACTACCAGTAGTATGACCTAACTTGACAGCCTTACAATTAAGTTTGTCAACTAGAATCTCCACATTCCACTCTTATGAAATATCCCCTCCATACACCCAAAAACCCTATCAAATAATTGAAGCATTTACTTAACTACTTGAGTTAAAAGAAACAATAGATCGAATATACAACTCATCCAAGCTACCTTAAATTGAATAAATGTTATTCACTCAATTACAAAGTCAATAGCATATGAAGAATCAAGAGACAAAATAAGAAAACCCAGATAGTTTATTGTAAATCCTCCTTTTGTATTTATCCTTGGGAAGACCAAATACATTCAATTGGTAATACTAAATGAAATTCAAGATAAGTCACATGATCTATCATCAATTTTCATTATCTTAGAATAACAACACATGAAATGAAATGAAAATCTACACAAGAGTGGATGTGTGGCCTTCATTTCTAGATCTCTACTCAATTAGATAGGAAGTAAAACCATCAACAACCTGGTCTCATAGTGAAAACTGGAACCCTGCTAGTATCATAGAGAAAATTGCCAGCCCCAACAATGGAGAAAGAAAGAGAATGATATAGGAGGAATGAATTCCCAGATCTATTCTACATCTAACATGTGTCCACTCGGAAAACCTCATCAAGAAGTAAAAAGCATCTCTCTAATCTCTCTCTCTAATTGGTAAATCAAATATTTCACCATTTTGCCTCCCAGAATCATAAAATATCTCAAATATTTGATGGAACAACATAACTAATTTGGCAAGAAATAATAATTTCTGAGGAGTTCCTTCAAAAAGTATGCAAATTGTGAAATATTTGAGGCAAAACACATCATTATGCATCAAAGTTTGAACAAACTAAGCCAACAAAGCATATCAAATGCATCCCAATTGAATTCTATAACTGCAATGATGAAATTATTGCCTATAACTGAGAATCCTACTGAAAACACAAAACCCCCTATAATACACACCATTGACCATCTGTGTAAAAACCAACTCCAAAAATAGATATCTTATTTTCTCCTAGTTCTAATAGTATACTATACTACATATTTTGGATAAAAATTGTGCCCCTATAGTCGACTTAAAAATCTAGCTCCTGGACCATGAACATAACTTAAAATTCAAAAATTTAAAAGTTTACATAGTATAAACTATATAAAACATTTAAATTTATTCAAATGTTTCATCCATTTGTAATTAAGCATTGATATCTCTGATATTTTCATTTTTATTATATTCACATTTTAATCCCTTCAATTGTTGCCACTTGTCAAACCTCCATTGGCCATATTATGAGGTGGGCCCCACATTATTCATGCATTTGAAATATTGGTGTACCATTACGAGCCTCCAAATGAAGCCTTATGATCTTATGTTGAGAAGCCCATCATAGCATCATAGAGCCTTTAAAGCTTGCCTTCTGACCATATTCCAAACTTCAATTTTTGTAACGTCAGAGGACTGCCAAATCTCACCTTGCGATCTCATGGCATCTTTGACTTTTAGAGCATCATAACCCTCTTTTTTTTATCTTTAAGCTCTTACAAATTTTGTAAGAGTGTAAAGCCTTCATTCGTGGCCTCTTACTCTTACGGTGGACTACCACATGTTGCCTCTCCAAATTTAGCACTTCATTTGGTCAAAATTTATCTCGCCTAGCCCCACATGATGGGTTCCCCTTCATAAGCATGCATTGGCCTTCAAACATGTCTCTTGAGACACTTGTAATGATTGTAATGGGGCATATAAAGGCAAAATAAAAAATCCCCGCATCAAATGTGGGACAAAATATGAGGGTTTTCTCTGCATGTGTGGGATTGGGGTTATCAGTGGTTGCCCCCTTTTTATCAACATGGGGCTCCTCCCTTGTCCTCCTTTAGTGTGTGGCTTCCCTTTTCATGGTGGGGATGTCTTTTATGCCTGCTCTTGGGTGCCCTTACCATACGTGGTTTTCCACAAGAGCATATCAATTTTTGTTCTATTTTTATTTGCAGGGTGGAATTTCCCTGTGGATTATCTCCTTTCATGTTGCGTGCTCCTCCAATGATTGATGACTTCTTCCCTATGCAAATTCATCCTAGGCCTATGACTTCATCCTCTCTACCATGGGCTATCCATCTAAAGTGGGGCTTTGCTTTTTGGCGTGGGCTCGAAGTGTTTGGGCTCCTTTGTTGGCCTATGAGCTCTCTTGCTCTGCCATTGATACACAGTGAATTCTTCAACATTTTCTTTTATACAATTTGCTTTTTTTTTTGAGATTTGTTTCCACTCCACATCCTTTGGGGAGATTTTAGCACTTAAAATCTAAAGTTGGTCAATTCTCATGCTCAAGAATATTCTTTCTTCCCTACTCCACACACCTCCTTGGTAGTTGAATGCTCCCACTACTAAAGAGGCAATCTCTTATGGGAAGATCATAGCAGCAACATCAAAGAATAGTCCCATCTGGTAGCACCATTTCTCTATAGAGGTCAAGGTTGAGCTCATTTAGATTATTACTGGCATAGGCAGGGTCTCCATAGATGGCTCTAGAAGCAACATGGTAGTAAGCACTATAGTGTGTTGTCTAAAACATATCCCAATCAGGGTGTATAAATTGGCCCATCCATAAACTATTGAAAGCATAAAGCATCATATGAATACCTTAAAAGGAAAATCCATATCTTGGGTTCCTTGAGTATGGCCCATTTGGATCTTCAGTCCATAAGTCATCTCTGACTCTTGTCAAAACATACCAAATCCTTAGTGGTTGTCACAAATTTGATGAATTTAGCCGAGCCCCAAAGTGGGTCTGACTAAAAAAATTTCATTTTCAAACACCTGAACTACCAAAGTGTTCCACCAATCATCTGATACAATTCAAAATCATACTCAATCATTCAATTGTCATTTAAAATTTATTTTATCATTGATTTGCAAACTATGATTTTTAGCTAATAGGGCCTGTCGGTTGGCTTTAAAAATTGACCTAAACACCTAACCGAGCTCTGAGAATAACCACACTGATTCTCTATTCTGCACACTCTTACCCTATCAAATCTTGTCTCATGATGAATTCTTAGTCAAAAGATATTGACTATCAAAGTTGTCCTCTTAGAACTACCCACAAGAAGACTTGTCAGAAAACCATAAAACTCGTTTGAATTTGGCTTTGAAAACTAGGCAAACTGACACTTGGGAGCACAAAAATTGGGGCATTGGTTCATTGTCATGAGGAGAGTGTAAATTTGGGATTAGGGCTCATGAAGAAAAACAGGATGCATTTGGAAAGTGGTCGAAGTAGGCTACTCAAATTTGTAGACTGGAAATACTGACAGAAAAGCATTTTTTGCAAATGGAATGGACCTCGAAAAATGTGCAAACACATTCCTCAAGACTTAAAAATTAGCACACTTAAAGTATTTTCATATTAGAACATAGTGGTACAATCCATTTGATATCACCTATCATCGATCTCAAGTTATGAAATCATGAATAGGGGTACTGATCAATCTACATTTCATGACACCAGTAAAAAGTTAGAAATTGCAAACAGAATTGCATTTGACAACTAATCAAACGGATTCATCATAAGCTCAAAATTGAAACATAACTATTTTTTGACCCCTAGAGTATGATGCAAAATGAAATTTCTTATTTGGGTCAACTAGTCAAAAGTTATAATAGGTCAAACATGGCCTTCTAGAATTCAAAACAATTAACAAATGCATGAAAACAATAAACTACCAAATTTGAGGGGTTTGAAACCTAACCAGATGGATTTGAAATGACTTGAAACTTGGAACATAGGTTCTTTGATATGCATACTAAATATCCCCAATGTGGTGGGTCATAAATTTTTTTTGGGTTAAAGACATTCAAAGGAAAATTGGGCTTCCTATCACTCTTTGAGAATGCAAATTTGGAAATTGCTCATAATAGGACTTCACAAAATGGCTTAGAATTTCAATTTATCTTTATGAAACAAATTAAAATATTGAATTCATGGTGTTAGAAACATTAAACACCTCATGGGCCTCAAATGGATAGCCAGATACACGTGCATCAAAAAGCATTTATCGAACTTAATTTACAATGGTACTCAAAATCAGGGCTTCAATTTTGAGTCCCAACAGACAATGCACAATATCCTACACTTATTTAATTTTGATGCAAAGATCAAAGGCCATATGCATGAGCTTCAGATACTCACTACAATATTGCGTAATAACCTTAGTTCAGAATTAAAGATTATGAGAATGAGATTGAGAAGATCTACAATGCTATCAGAGGAATTGAATTTGACAAGGAGAATGTAATAAGATGGTTCTCTATTCTTAGAGAATATCTGGCACCTAAAGTTGTCATTTTGTAGAGGTAAGTGGAGGAATGTCTTTCAACAAAGAGTTTCTATGAAAAATTTTCCTATATTGACCTGAGCATAGTTGAAGTGGCATCTTATGCACTTTGTGCACTCATCAATATATTAGATACAATAAAAGTCAACTAGAAGAAGGACTTTGACAAACTAAATATTGATTTTGCATACTGCATATCTAGAATGACAAGCTAATCATCAACAGGCTATAAGGTTTTGAGCTACAGTTTTTGGCACCTTTTCTATTGATATCTAAGGGGGAGTATTATATAGAGGAAAATTTGTATTGATGTAAATTTATATGTAAGGGGGAGCTTATATATGTATCAATGTAAATGAGTGATAATGAATGTAATTATCCATCAAGACATGAATAAAATTGTTATGTTTTGAAGGCAATTTTTGTGTATTACTTCTTCTTTTTTTGTTATGTAGGAAATCATTTTGGGACTTAGCCAATTTTCCCAAATGTTTCCATCAATGAAAAAGGGGGAGATTGTTAGCAATATGGTTAGTTAGATGTCTTGATGGTTTTCATTTATGGCAACATACATTCAACATTTCATTTATGCATTTAGAGATAGAAAATTGTCTAAGTGTTAGACAGTTTGAAGTAGTACAGAGTATAGATCTTAAGAGTATGGACATTGCACAGACAATTAGCTTATGCACAGTTGAGGAAAGATATGTGAGATTGTCATGATGACATGTAATAGTGTGCATGTGTGTATGGACAATACAACACAAGTTATACTATATTTAATAGTGTGAGTTTTTTACAATGTGGAATAGAGCATAGCAGTAAACAAAGTTGTACGGCTTTAGGAATTATTTTGGTTAAAAAATAATTACTAAGTTATGTTGAGTTGAATATATGGATATTATTCCATAAGTTATTTTATATCATGTCAAGTGTGTGAAGACATGAAGGCCAACAATGTAGAGGTTTGATAATGTGCAAGGTATAAGTAAAGATCTTATCTTGCACATATATTGGGGAAGTTGCATGATTAGACGTGACATGTGAACTATTGTAAGAACTATCTGTGAGCCTTATGTGATGTGAAATTTGATGTAAGATAAAATGAAGTGCAAGTTACAAAAACAAAGAAAATATTGTATGTATACTTATCTTGTGAAGGAATTGAATTGTATAATTGCATGTTAGGGCAGTGGGCTCTTCTTGCATACATTGTAATTGATCTACCAACTCCTAACTTGGTTGTAGAAACTCCTAATAGGGTTGAGGCTTCTAAAAAATCCTAGTCCTTGAACAAGGATTCAAGACAATATATGTACTTCATAGACTCCTAACAGGGTTAATATCCTTTACATGATCCTTTTTTTTAGTGAATCATCTAGTGGGTATCATCCCCAACAGGGTTTTCCCTTGGCCAAGGCTTCCCTAGTTAAAAAATAATGGTGTTATGAGTTCTCTATGTGCATGGTTATATTTACTATTCAACATTGTTGGTTTACTTTCATATGCAAGTTATAAAGTAATTAACAATATTCAGTTATGGGAAAAAGTTTGTAATATATTGATTCACCCCCCCTCTCAGTATTATCTATTTCTAACATATCCTAGTATTGGAAAGGAGGTGGAAACATTAGGTTTATGGTTTCTCTTCAAATAGCTATGAAGGTGATTGCACTTCTATAAAATACTTTTTACTCATGTTATTTTTACATTTGAGATGACCTGATGGTCAGATGTTATACTTTGATTTCCAATATCATAGATGTTAGATTACTATGTTGTTTAGTTGATCATATCTGTATGATGATACCTTTTGATATGAAGATATATTATATGATGATATCTAGTTATCTAGTATTTGGACACATCCCATTGATTGCATTTATATGTTGGATTTGATGCTATGGTTATTTACTTTATTCTTTCTTTGTGATGTTTTATGCGAAAGTGAGTGATGTAAATGGGTTATTTTAGTATATTTACATAAATGGTTAAATTAGGTCATTCAATGCATTTATTTCTTTGACTATGTTATTATATGAAATTACACTTGATTATGTGTTTTAGTGTGCATGATTTATATCCCTGGCAGTGGCACATGGAGTTAGTGATTTAGCTGTTCATATTTAACCAATGTCATCCCTATATGGTCAATGTATCCTATTTAATTTATTAAATTAAACCCTATAGTGATTTAGTAAATCTAGACTCATTTGCATCATTTGATTAGACCCATGAGTGTGTCTGTACATTTAGAGATACACATTTGTCATGAAAGTTGTTACAGAATTGGATGATTTTGGTTTAAGGGAATTTTTGGGCTTTATTTAATTTAATTTAATTCTTGATAGCTTTGTTGTTGATGAATTCAAATTGCTTGGAATGACCTATTTTTGTTTGGATTGAATTATGGTTTAACTAAGTGACCTTGTTATTTACCCTAATCCATTTTTCACTCAAAAAGTGAATAAGTATCCAAAAATTAATTTTGTTCCTCACTTCTCACTTTCTGAAATAAGATACTTGAGAGCAATTTCCAAATCCTGTTCTAGAGGATTGCGTTTCTATTTTTTGTAGGACCTATAGGCGTGGGACCATCGCTAGATTAGTCTCATTGGATCTAGCTTGGGTAGACCTTGGATTTCTATGATTTTTGGCAACTTCTACGGGATATTTATTTTATTGTTTAGAATCCCACTTTTTCCCTTTTGGCTATTAAGTAGGGCTTTCTTAGTTTCCTATTTCATACTTGTTTCTTATTCTATTTCTTGTAGCTATATGTTCTAAGGTTGATAGCTAGTGTTCCTCTCCATTTTTGATTGCTAGCTCTATTTGGTTGGTCAGGTATGAGCATTTCCCTAGTTTTTGAGATGAGGGTTTTGTTAGAAATAATAGTCCACCAAGATAACTGAGAGAGGCGAGGGGGGGGGTGGTGTGTGAATTAGTTATCCAACAATTAAAATATTTATCTTCTTTAAAAAAACTTAACCATTCAACCAAAGTAAACAACAACCATAATAAAATGCTCATAGACAATTACACTAGATATGTTGACTAGGGAAACCCTTGATCAAAGGGAAAACCCCGGTGGGAATGATGCCCACAAGATGATGTACTAATATAAATATTTCTTTTTAGAGTATGGACCTTGTTAGGAGTCTATTACAATATTTAGTACAATGAGTCCCTATTAGGAGACTTTGAATCCCTGTTAGGAGTTGTAGTACAATGTATGCAAGAAGAGCCCACTACCCAAACATAAAATTTCAACTACAAGAAGATCTCACTACTCAAATAAGTAATTTAATGTTATCTTCCTCTTTCCTTTTCTCTTTCCTCTATCCTATCAACTAGATCAACCACTGTCAAACCTTGTAGATTAGGTCACAAACCTTGGATCCAAATACCAAACCTCAAATCACTCATCAAAACCTCAACAATGAAGTTTCCTTCACTTCTGCACTACTCTACTCAACTTCACATTCCACACTCTCTGTTGTTTATCAAACATTCATGTTCCATACATTTTCCATTGCATGATAAAGGAAAATGTCCTTCCTTTATACCGAGTCTATAAAACAATTCCCTAATTTGGCTATTAGACCTTGTCAATTAATTATTATAGGACCACATTAAGAACATGTTACACTTAGTGATAACAGATATCTTTTGCCTTGCAACTTGAATAACTTTACATACACAAAATATTATGACAAGTGACTTAGCCACATCATCCTCAACATGTCTTCTCCATGTCCTCAACCTCAATCCTCAAGATATCAACTCTGCTAAGAGTGATAACAAGTTTACCAGAACATGCCTCTATAAAGTCAATCTCAGAAAAAATATCACCAAAACTTACATAACTTCTTTTAGACTTATCCTTTCTTCTTTCAATGTTAACTTCATATAATAGATACTTAGAAGTATCTCCCATAACCTTGGGTAGTTATAGTACTTAACTATCCATCTGTACTAACTTGATCTTTCTGCTATTCTTCTATCAAATACCACAAAAAATTGCTATGTTGACATCAATGAAAAACCCAGTCATGAATGTAACATATCATCATAGTAGTACTCCATCTTAGGAATATCATTAGCATTCATGCTTCCAACCAATCATCTATCAATCTCCCCAATCTTCAAACAATCTCCCCCTTTAGTATTGATGACAACATAATTGAAAGACATCTAGTTGCAAGAATACCAACAAAAGACTATTTATCATCAAATCCTCTTCATCAACCATTCTCCCCCATTGATATACCTCAATGTGCTCTATACCAAACTATTATTCTACATACTTTTCTTATGCCAAACATCTTCCTCAACATAATGTTTTTCATGCCAAACTTCACCCCCATTGACATCAATGTCAAAGGTAACCAACTCTAATGCATCAAACTCAGCAACAACTGATACTTACTAGCTTGAGTGTCAAAATAAATTGTTCAAAAAAAATCAACAAGATTCCTTGATGACTCTATCCATCATAGATACTCCCTCATATAGGAGGCATCAACATTCAGTCCAAACAAACAATGGTGCTTTGTTACCCTGGACTGATGCACTCTTGCATCTTCTACTATGATGTAGGAAGGGGCATAACCCCAAGCATACCTTGCAAATACTCAAATGTCTCTTTGGGAAGAGGCTTAGTGAATATATCTGCAATCTATTCTTTAGTGCTCACATACTCAAATCTGATTTCCTTTTCTGTAACTTTTTCTCTCAACATATGATACTTAATAGAAATTTTCTTAGTCCTTGAATGCAACACTAGATTCTTGGACATATTTATAGTTCTTGTATTGTCACAATGTACAACAATAGGTTCACTAATTTCTATCCTTGTATCCTTCAACATCTGCTTCATCGAAATGACTTGATTGCAATTATTTTTTACTGCAACATACTCTACTTTTGTTGTACTTTGTGATGTACAATCCTACTTCTTGCTTAACCAAGAAACTAATCTTCCTCCAAGAGAGAAAGCTCCTCCACTGGTGCTCTTTCTATCATCCATACTACTTGCCTAATCTACATCAGTATAAGCACTTAGAGTAAAATCATTGAATCTATCATACCATAATCCAAACTCAAATGTTCCCTTTAGATATCTAAATATCCTCTTGACTACTACATAATGTGCTTCTCTAGGATCAGCCTAGAATCTTGCAACAAGTCCAACTACATTTTCTATATTCAGCCTTATGTGAGTAAGATATTGTAGTCCTTCGATCATAGATCTATACCTCTTCTACTCAATAGTAGGTGTCTCATCCTTCATAGATTACTTGTGTCCAATTACCATAGGTGTTCCAATGGGTTTGCATGTTTCCAAACCAAACCTTTTCAATAAATCCTTCAAGTACTTAGTCTGAGAAATAAAGATTCCTTCTTTATTCTATACAATCTACAATCTTAGAAAATATTTCATCTCTCCTATCATTGCTCATTTCAAATTCTTTCTTCATTTCTTCTACAAACTTCTCACTTTCTTCATCATTTTCTCCAAATATGAAGTCATCAACAAATATTACTAAAATCATTAAACCACCATCAATTTCTTTCCAATATAGATTACTATCTACCATACCTTTGTTATATCCAAGCTTTGTTAAATGTTTGTCCAACCTTGCATACCAGGTTATGGGTGCTTGCTTCAATCCATACAATGCTTTCCTTAGTCTGCATACTATGTCCTTGTCATCTATCAAAGGACATCCTTTAGGCTACTCAATGTATACCTCCTCTTCAAGTTCTCCATTTAGAAATGCTAACTTGACATCAATCTGATATACTTTGAATTTCTTCTTTGTTGCATAGGCTAAGAATAATCTTATTGCTTCTATTCTAGCCAATGGAGCATAAGTCTCCTCATAATCTATTCCTTCTTGCTGTGAGTAACTTTTACATACCAATCTTGCTTTATTTCTTACAACTTCTCCTTGATTATTCATCTTATTCTTGAATACCCATTTTATTCCTATCACATTATTGTCTACTATTCTGGGACCGATTTCCATGTCTCATTCTTTTCTATCTAATCCAATTCCTCTTTCATAGCTTGTTTCCAATAGTTATCTTTATATACTTCATCTATATTCTTAGGCTCAACTTGAGATATCAAGCATAGTTCTTCATTTACTCCGCTTCTTATCATCACACCTTTGTCTTTGCTTCTGATGATCTATTTGGATGGGTGATTCTTTATCATATTATTTCCTGAAGTAGGAGTTGCTATCTCAACTCTTGGCTCTACTAAAGGTTCTAATCTTTGTTCCTAGCTTGGCTCTCCCTCATTATGGAAATCATTGTTAGTATCAAGAAATACTTCATCATTCCTTGGATTAGTAACGACATCATCATCTAAGTTGTAATCAACTATTCTCTCTTGTATTCTGAATTTCTCATCAATTCTCACATTTGCACTTTTCATAATAGTCTTAGTTCTCTAATTATAACATCTATCAGCCTTTCTTTTCAATGAATAATCAAGAAGCATAACTTCATCACTTCTAGCATCAAACTTACCAATATCATCATCTCTCTTTATGTAACACTTACTTCCAAATATTCTAAAATACTTAACTATAGGTGAATGACCAAACCACAGTTCATAGGGTGTCTTGTTTGTGTCCTTCTTGATTTGCACTTTGTTCATAGTGTAGACTGCTAGGAGGCCCCTCCCTAACCCATCATAGCATAGCATAGTAATTTATTTGCATTTTAGATATTTTAAATTTTGATACCTTATTATATGTTGGACTATTATGGACTATTATTCAAACTATTTGATATTATGGGACATTTTATTTTATGGTAATTATTTTTTATGTTAGAACTTATTGATGATGCTTGATGATTATTTACATTCATGTACTTGGTTATTCTATGAATGAGTATGAAATTATGTTTGAATGCAAAGATTAGATGGATCATATATTTGAAAATCATGAAATGGTGCAAATGGTCATATCATGCTTAGTTGATGTTGCTAGCATTATATATGCACAATGGTTTAGAAATGGAAAAATGTTATTTGAAATTCAATTGGAATATATTTTATGTTTTGATTTAATTAAAAAAAAAAATAGATTTAGGATTTTATATATGCATATGATTTATAAATCTTGGACTACTAATATGTGGTTGAGTGTACATGAAATAACCATGGTAAAATGGAGAACCAAGACTATACTTTTTTATAACTGAGAATGCCAAGGTTAGATCTAATGAAGAGATCTTAACCTTGTTGTTAAGTATTTTACTTTGTGGACGTAATGTGAATGAGTGTGTTATATTAGATTTATTTTGTGAAAATTTATTTTTCACTCATAATGTTATAGTGTATATTTAATAGTGTCACTTGACACTTGTGTTGTTATGTGTTTAAGTGGCAAGTGAGATTTACATATTGGCAAAAGAGATCCAACCTTATTCCTAACCATTTATAAATATTTAATTTATACTCCCTTGCATAAAATTATCTTATGAAGGTTTTAATTAAATTAAAATTCGGATTTCAAGTTTAGGGTGACTTTAGATGGCCTTATTTGAGTCATGGGGTGTTCTTTTAGTGAAATTAAGTTGCCTATATGTTAGTACTATATGTTAGGGCTTTAATTTTGATTTTTCTTTAGTTTAAATCACTTTCCTAACCATTTTAAAATCCCATTTTTAAAGTGTTACGAAAATGGAAGAAACCTTACCCAACTTATCACCTTATCTTTAGTGAGTTGGAGTTCCAATCAAATAGAGAAACTTAGGTGGAGTTAAGGGGTTTTTTCTATTTTACAATGGAGAAAAAGAAGGAGTTGAGTTTTTTTTAATATAAAAGGGGATTTTGTAAATAGGAGATTCATTCACCTACTCTCTAGTTTTAGAGATTTTCTATTTTTGGAGATTGATAAAGGAAGGATATAGGGCTCTTCTCAAATTGGTTCATTTTCCATGGCTTGGAGAAAGTTTGGAGCTTTTGCCATGTTTTTTGAACTATGCATTGTACTATTTTTCTTAATAAAAGTTATGTAAATTTGGATACAAATGCATACATGTATTGTTCATTGTCCATGTTGTATTGTTGGGTGTGAATGGTTTTCTATTATTTATTTTCTTTCTCTTTATTTGAGAGTATGATGTTATGGGTGTGGAAGGACATCACTCAACCTTGGGAGGGAAGAAGTGGCCTTCGAGTGAAGGGGTTAGTTGGGCCTTTCCCTTGAGTGTAGAGTCTCTTCCCTGGAAGGAAGAGAGATACACATCTAGTATGGGCTACATGTACTAGTACATTGTTATGCACTTTAAGGGTGATAAGGGGAGAATTTTTTTTGCAGTTGGTAATTATTTTGTATGCCTTGTGAAGGAAGATTTGATTTTATGTATTTGGCTTCTCCTCAAGGTTTTAGGCACACGTTCACCCATTATATTGGTTTGTATGGTAACTTGTTGTGTAAGCTCAAAAAGGGTGTTACATGTTGTATTGTGTAATTATTATGTTATGTGGTTGTGCTTGATTGTTATCTAATTGGTCTTGATTCTCCAAGCTTAGTGGGTGGTCTCATAGAGATCTACGTTGGGAGGTGAGCTCTTCATGATTTTCAAAGTTATTTCCTACAGCTTTCATAAGGATTTATGTTGAAAAGAAGGTTGAAAGATTTCATTTTCTATTGAAGATTTCAAGATGATTTTTTTGAAATTACAAGTGGGAAAGGTAAACATATGAGAAGGGGGGCAGGGGGGTTATAGGGTGAATCAGTAGTTTAAACTTTGACTCATAAAACTTTCACCATTCATACATGCATAAGTAAACTTAAATAACATGTAAAGCATATGCATCTAAATTATGTAATCAAGTAATAAATCACACACAACACCAAATATGATTACCCAGAAACCCTCCAAATGAGAAGGTAAAACTAGGGTGGGGATGACACCCACAAATCTTTATTCCTGTAGCAATAAAGTGTAGCCAATTAAGGATACAATAGTTTGACCATGAATCATGATCTACCCTATGAAAGGCATGCCCTGTTAAAGGATTACATAGACTATTAAGTCCCACCTTCTTAGAGGATTTCAACACCCTATTAGAAGTGTGCCTAGTTAGAGGACTCTAGGTCATTCACTTGGAATGCCACCTATTAAATTATTTAGTACAACCTGTTAGGACTACTCTGCCTAGGAGATTTAACTAAAATCACATGTTAGGATGTCTTAGCATAGATTTTGTGATTAGCATTGGCTTGCCTAAGTAAAGATGAACTCCGCACAATGTCCTTCTTGATCCTTTATGATTAGATGTATCAATATTGTATCCTTCTCTTATCCTTTGTTCTTCTCTAACTGATTTTGCAATTCACTCTTACTGCTAAGTCACCTTGAATGCTTTGTAAACAATCTTGTTTTCTTCTCTAGTTCAATTAGTCACCCCTTGTTACCTTCCTATAACTTGATAAAAGGTTTAGGGATTCTTCTTCCTTATAAAGAATTTGGTGGTTCAGGGTTAGGTATGAATGTATGGCTAAGATTCATTCATACTGCTACTTAAACCTTCTCATTTTCTAATTGGTTGCATGCAATTACATAGGGAATTCAAATATAAATTCATCCTTATCTCCAAAGATCGAGATCTATCCTTAAGTTGGCTTGAAAATGGTTTACATAGTTGTTTGTGCCATTACAAAAAAAATGTCAAAATTGTGTCATTCAACATATGAAGTCACTAACGCTCAACATACACTTCAATTCTACTTCTGAATTGACACCTGAAATACTCAGCACAAACTATTTACTTGACACTTGAATTACTCAGCATGGTTTATCTTCTCAGCACTTGAGTGACTTGGCACTCATTGCAACTTGGCATGGTCTAATATTTACATTTTGTACTTGGCATGCATTACTAGTTTGGCATAAACTAAGTAAATGAATTAAGTGTGTTGACACTCAATTGTCAAAACCAATTTGAGATGATCAATCTCCCCCTTTGACATGAGTGTCAAAAACACTTGAATATACATGATCAATTTAATCTTCTTGAGTATAACATATCAATGACTCAGCTTATATATAAAACTTCAAAATTTCAAAATTTTGCAATAACCTATATACCTCAAAATTTATAACTCCCCATGAGTTAATATGTCTGTTTTGTATCCAAAATATGTTCTCCATTCTGAGTAGATTTGTTTTTGTTGATACTCTTTGACTTCAATACACTTATACTCTTTATGCTACTCTGTTTCTATCTCTTTTATTTCCCCCCCCCTTTCTTTGTTCTCTCCCTTTTTTCTTTCTATATCTTTTATTGCTCCCCCTTTCTTTATTGCTCCCCCTTGCACTATTCTCTCCCTTGCATACTTACTCCCCCTTTTGGACACTTATGTCAAATGGACTATAAACTTATATTTTATTTGTCCAAAAATTATTTATGGACTTCCATGATTATTTTAAGAGTTGCATCCCAGTTGTCACATGCAACATCCAATACTTGAGTTGGATAGCTAGCTCTACTGCAAGGTGTACTAGGCTATCTAGAGTAGAAAGTGGGATCTTTCTTCAATAGTGTTTCTACATAACCTAGTTCCTTGTGGAGGATTTCCATGTATGGGGTGAGGAAGGCTTGAATATTTATCAATTTGGCTCTTCTGTTAGCCTCTTATGCTGTTAACACAACTAATTCTCTATGATTGAAGCAATGTATGAAAATGCTTCTCACTCTGAGATGCATTCTGAGGTAGCTGTGTACCTGATATATTTAGATTCCTCTTTAGGCTTATAATCTCTGTCTGGTCTCTTGGGTGAAGAGTATGGGGTTACACAATTTGGTGTATAGTGAGGAGATACTCTTAAGTACCTTCTTCACATCCTCAACCTTTTTTTCCAATGCAACTTGAGACTGTGCTAACTCACTAGATATCTTTTCATTCACTTTGTTCTAAAATTTCTTTTCAAACCATTCAAGAAGTTTAGCATTAGTATCTAGGTCCTCATTGTTTATGCTTTCCACTATGTTTGACAATTATTCCAGTAGTGGCTTTGTTTCCTCAAGAGTAGGAAAGCTAAATGCATCTAAAAATATGTCTTTGATTTCTTTAGTGCTTGCTTTTGCCTATAATCTTTCCTAAGCATTTCCTTATGCTTCTTCTTCTCTAACTCTTGTTGCAAAATGCTTATTTGATCTATTGTCATTGTATCATAATCAAAATTAGGAATAACTATTTTGAGTTGCCTTATCAACTTTTGAAGAGCTTGAACCTGGTGCTTAGATTTGTAGGGGTATAGCTTTTGTGCTTGGCTTTTGAGGGACTTTTGTAGGAGAAGTTCTAGATGTTGGTAGAGTTACCAATGCTTGGATGGCCTCTTGTTCCTTTATCTTTGGTGTATCCTCACTCTCTTCAGAGTTTCTCTTGTCTATCACAATGATCTGGATAGCACCTTGTTCTTGTGCCTTAGGTACAGATGCATCTATCTGTTCTATTTTGGCTTCCTGATTCTTTTCAATAGTAACAACTTTGTCACTTGTGTCAACTTTGATATTAGTATCAACCTTAGTAGATGTATCTACTATCATTTGGATTGGAGGTTGTACTTGAGTAACTGAAGGGATAATAAAAGGTGGATCTTGTGGATTCACCTTGTCTGTTGTGATGTCATCTATTGCCTTTTGGAGCTCATCTACACTAACCAATACTAGATTTTCACATGATTTTACTTGTAGTGTAGATTGGTTTAATATCTTCTTGAAATCATCTGCAGTTAAAGGATTGATGTTCTGAAATAAAACATCAGAAACATCCTTGACATTTATGATTTTTGTAGGTACACTTGAGTCATGAAGGGGACTGGAACTTGAGATTTGTGTGTCTTGCACACTCTTTTCCTCTTGCTATTGTTCAGCAGTTGCCATGTTAGTATCCATCTTTTTGGTCTCCTCCTCAACTATATTTCTTTCTTCCTTGCTATCTTCTTTGTCATCTTCTTCCTTTTCATCATTCCTACCTTTAAAGGGGTCCTTCTCTCCTTGTTTCACAATAGTTAATCCATAGATTAGTTTCCACATTTGAGTAGATTTCTTTACAACATCTTCAATGTTATTTTGAAGAATGTTGAAGGCCCTATACTTTGGTGCAAACCTTCCTCCATATTTCCTGTTTGCCTTAGAAATCTACCCTTTTGTTAACTCTGGCATTACCTGGGCTAAAGTAGATTCTCTTATTTTTTTCTCAAAATTTAAACAATAATGCCACTTTTTTTCCACAATGTCATATAAACCTTTTGGTATAGTGTTGTCAAATTCAAGTGGAGTGTTCTTAAATTTAGACATCACTGCATACATTGTTTCTTCCACTAGAATCTTTTCCTCTCTTCCAATTTTTTCAAAATCAATTTTTTTAAACCAAATAAATTTGCATTATTCTTGACATTCTCACATATATTTTCAAGATCAAATTGTGGTTTGTGACTTACCACTTTAAATTGGCTTGTCGCTTCTGATTTAGTCCTTTCTTCATCTGAGTCAGGTTGTGCAATATATTTTATTTTTTGTTTCTTCTACACTTGGCCTCCTTGTTCTATAGCTTTAGTCTTCTCCTTGGCCTTCTGTGTGCTTTCACATGTGCTTGCTCTGGTGATAGGAGCAATAGGCTTGGCTAGGCTTGGCTTTGCAATTTTCTTTGCCTTAGTCACAGGTTGTGCCTTAGCCTTTCTCTTCTAAGTTGGCTCAGCATATGTTGGTGCTTCCTCAACTTTTTCTTCCTCAAAACCTTATGTTCTCTCTTCTTCCTCATCCTCTCCCATTCCTTGGGTCAATGCAAGAAGTCTTTATGTTTGTTCTTTCTCTTCTTCTTCATCCTCAGCTGCACCTTCACCAAATTTAGCTATTAGCTTCTTAACTAGCCTATCCTTCTTCTTAAGTTTGGAGGAATTTTTAAACTCCATTTCAATATTTTATTGCATCACATCATAGTTCTCAAAGATTGTAGTAGATTTGTCAATTTCCTCTGCTCGAAGTGTTGTGATTGTTGTTGATGCTTCATCAACATTAATCTCATATCCAAGTGGCCATAACCATCTGATCCTTGGTATGATAGCTTGCACATATATATAGTCAACATCAATAAGAAAGCATATATCATTGTAGTGTTGCTCAACCAATGAAACAAGTATCCTCATCCTTTTCTTCATTGACTTCTTAAAGTCCTCAAAGTAACTAGTCATCAATGTCTCAAAGTTTTCTCCCGTCTATTTAATATACTCATTTATCTAAACAAAAATTGACCTATTTGTTTTCCATCTAGCTATGCCAAAGGAGGGAAAAGTATTTTGTACATAAAAGAATGTGCAAACAAGTATTCCACCAAACTTGCATTGTGCACTTTTGGTTTTCCTTATAGCTCCAAGGTTTTCCATCAATTATTGCAATTGAAGCTCAGCTAGATCATAAGTATGATCTTTCTTCACAATTTTGTATCCCACATCCACTACAATGTAGGGTACACTATTAAATCTACTAGATTCATAAAACTTTTGAGAAATAACCCTTATTGCAAAGTTTATTAGTGGATCAGTTATAGTATCTATTGTCATTCCTCTTTTGTTCCATTTTGCTCCTGTATTCTTCTCTATTACCTCTTTGGAGTCACTTCGCAGAGTCTTGGGCTGAGTCTATTACCCTATGAATTATTCTCTTTGATATCTTAATCAATCCAACTTCTAGCCACAAGGATCCATCGTGTATTCAGCTTAACACAATCTTAATCCATTCAATCTTAAAAACACTGGAAAAATCTAGGGCACGCATCAAACCCTTCCTTTCAATGATTTTGAACTCTTCCTTTAGAACACTATTTTAAAAAAATCTATCATAGGCTTCTCTAATTTCCATATCTCCTATTCCTCCTATCTTACAATTGTAACATTTCCTAACATCTTGAATCATAATAACTTAGGGCGGGATCATAGAAAGTGCACCAGAGGGATCTTGTTTGTAGGCTATGTTAGGTATGGCCTTGAATATGGGTTTTTTAACTTTGTTACTTAATAGTTGAACATTCAAAACCTCTTTCTCTTCTACTTTCTTTGAGCTAGACACCATTCTATCAAACTAGGGTTTATGCAAATGTAACCTGCATAGCTCAGCTTATGATAAATACCTTAAAAATCTTGGAGATTTGGTGTGAAATAATTGTTAAGATCTTTGCAAATTCCTTGAATAAGTTTCTAAATCACCTTTCACTCTGCTTGTTCTTGCTTGAATTCAAAATGATGAATAATGAGCAAAAAGTGATCAAATACCCTTCAAAACCTTGCATTTAATGCATAGTGCTTACACAACTATAAGCTCAGCATCAACACCATTTCAGATCCACTCAACATTGATTGATATTACCATCACTCAGCAGCTACTACAGACTCAAGATTAACTGACTAGTTTGGCAGCTTAGCATCAATTACTATTTCACTTGGCATCCATTGAAAACATTTCATGCTCGGCAACAAGATTAAAACTTAAAGATTTAATCTTGAAATTTCAACAACATCTTCGATCTTCATTTATGCTAATGTAGTCCTTTCAATATTATTTTCTTTTGGAATTGATGTATGATATAACACTTATGTATCAGTCCCTCGTACCTCTTATTTGCTTAGTTTGATGAGGTGTGACCACTTGACCCATTGGGTGAAGTGATCCCTTCTCCATTTGATGTATTGTATATCAAAATGGTCGATAAATCATATTAGTAATACTAAACATTAACATGATTTCATTTAATTTAATTAATTTTGTAACTGAAACAAGAACTAGCCTTTTTTATCATTGTTGATAGCTATTATTGTTGTCAAAAAATTTAATAATATTTTTCAAAGTCCATAAAATTTGGAAGTAATGTTTTAGACTATTTATATTTTCTTTAGTATTTTCTTTTATTTAGAATACAATGAATATTTTTAATTGGATAAATATAACAAATTAGTTTGCATTTTAGATTGAAATGAAAAATCGTGAAAATAAAATCTTATATTTAGAAAAAATCATTAAAAGTTCAAAGTTCAAAAATCAAATTAGGAAAATTATATAGACAGCATTGATTGTTTTTATTAATTAAATCTAAATATATTTTTTAAAATAATTGTTTCATATATACAAATATCAATAAGTAACTAAATTCTATATCCTTTCTATATATTGAATTAATAATTCTATGATATTTGAATAATTTTATTATTTAAAATAATATTTTAGATGTCATAAAGATTTTTAAAAATACTAGAAAGTGTATGAACCCAATTACAAAAATCTTATCCATAAAATATGATTATTTTTTATTTTTTATTTATATTTTTTATGATTATATTAAATTATTAATTCTATGATGTTTCTATTATTTTTTATTTAAAATAAATCAATTCTATGATCAAATATTAATATTTCTAAACTTTACATTTTTTAAATTAGATATCTCTCAACTTAATTTACAAAAAAATTTAATTAAAATTTTAGGTATGCTAGTTACTAGATAGCTAATGTGCATAAATTTTATCTTAAATTTACACATGTAGTTGCTCAAAGTATGAGGTACAAGGTACAATCTTAGTCATTGAAGTTGTGTAACTTTGTTAGAAATATAAATTCCATTTGTTCAACATAACTTGGCATTTCCTTAGTTAAATTCGGTAATGGCAAGGTCCTTACTAGTTAATCTTCTAAATACATTTAATTTTTAAATTTGGCTTCTTTAGATGATCTCACAGTTATTTTGAATCTTGTCAGCAATATTTTCAAGAAATAATCTAATGATGTCTTCAATTTCAAACTTAAAATTCACTAAGAGTACCTACACACCCAAGCATGATGTTACTTTGATGTTGAAACACACCAAGATCTGAAGGAGTCAAATTACTCATTGATGATTTTTTATAGACTTGATAAAACCACATATGACTACACTCCAATTGCAAGCATAAAATTGTCAAAAATTTATTACGATTAATGGTTGGTTGCCCCTAGAGCCAAACACCCACCTACCCACCTGACAACATTCAATTCGATAGGTGAGTTTGAAATCCGAAAAGAGAGGGAAAACATTTTGCTAGAAGAACAAAAAGAAATGAATCTCCTTCTTTCGATTAGGGAGATAGATTGGAGAGAAGAGAGAACTATAGAGCAGAGCACAGAGAAGAAAAGAAAGAGGATTAGTAGATCAGAGTAGAGGAAGAATATTTAGAGCAAAGATTAGAGGACAGGAGGAAGGTTCATTTTTAGTGTTTGTAGTAGCATGTGTTGAATCTCCTTGTCATTTTGTAAGTACATATTGATTTGTCCTGTGAAGCAATGATTACTTTAGGCATTGTTGTATGTAGCAATTAGTGCTATAAGTTTTATCAGTTTGAAGCTTTTAGTGTTTTCTGGTTGAAGCTAAATGCTCAAAGATTTTGTAATAGTTTAACCTAAGTTGAATAGAAAGAAAGCAAGCAAGCATACTTGGCTCATTATTGTCTCCCTTCTATTTTACATTACATATTTTGCACTTAAACTTATAAGTTTTGAAGTTATCTCCTCTATGTTTTAATGGAAGAAATGCTCAGACTGTAAGTCTGTTAAATAACTCACTCTATTTACTCTTTAACTAAGTTCTCTCTTTTTTTTTTCCTATGGAGTTCACTTAGTATCCTTGTTGACCAAGTTCACTCGATAACCACTGAGCTAAGCTCCACCTTATCTTTTTTGATTGAGCACACTCAACACCCTCTTGTGTTGAGTTTCCTATTGTGCTAAGCTACTCAGCTCCCTCATGTGCTAGGTTCACTCAACATCATTTGTCTATCACTTGACATTCACTGTGTGCTGAGAAAACTATCGCTTGGCACATTCTTGTGCCGAGAAATATTTTTAGGGTTGTGATTTATTTTACATATGGTATTAGAGATTTGAGGCCTCACATCCACAGTGAGTTAGGAATTTTTTTTTTTGGGTATATTTGACATCGTAGGAGATGTAGGAAAGATATGGAAGCAACCACCATCCTTTAATGGACATAACTATGATAGATGGGAAAAGAAGATGAAAACCATAATGGTAGCTAATAACATGTGGGAGTTTGTGATAAATGGATTCAATGATGTTGCTATCCTAGCACTGTATGTTTCCCTCACAAACCCATAGAAGACTCAGTTGAAAGAGTCAAGGAGAAAGGATGAAAAGCATTAAGTCTTATTGAGGCAGCAATCACAGAGATAGTCTTTCACAAGATTTTAGTAGAAAATTACTCAAAGGAGGCATGGGATATCCTTGAGAAAAAATTCAAGAGGAATGATAAGGTTAGACTAGTGAAGCTACAAATGATCAAAAGAGAGTTTGAGAGCCTTTAGATGAAGGATATTGAACCTATTGTAGAGTTCAACTCACGAATCTCCACTTTGATAAACTAGCTCAAATCAAATGGAGATGACTATGAAGAGAAAAGGATTATAGAAAGGATATTGAGGAGTTTACCTTAGAAATATGACAATCTTTTGATGACCATTGAGTAAGAAAATGACCTTACCACATTGACCATGGATTAGTTGATGGAACTTTTCAAACCCATGAGCACTAGATCAATAGATCAGAAAAAACTTCCCACGAATAGTCTTTCAAGGATCAAGAGAATTCAAGAGGCAAGGGAGAGGAGAAATGGATTCGATAGAGGCTCAAGAAGTAGAGGTCATGGAAGGAATGGTCAAAGGAATGTTGGTGTAGAAAGCTCAGGATGAGAAAGAAACCAAGAGGGAGAAAGCACCTCTCAAAATAGATCTAGAGGAGGTAAGAAGAATTATAACTCCAATAAGAGCAATGTTGAATGCAACTATTGTCATAAGTATGGGAAATATGCTAGTGAATGCTGGAAGAAGCAGGGTGATTAGTCAAACAAGAATGCAAATGTGGTTGATGTGAATATGGGAAATGTAATCAATCCCACAGCCTTCATCATGTGTAACATTGGTGAAGAAGGTAGCCCTAATGTATGGTAGTTGAGCAATGATTGTAGCAACCACATAAGTGGTAATGAGAGTTTACTCTCGTTTATTGACAAGACTTTTAAGTCTGAAATTAAGGTGGGAAATAATAGAATTATTCCCATAGTGGGAAAATGAACTATCATGGTCTGTACCAAGCAAGAAAAGAAGAAGGAAATAGAGAATGTGTATTTTCCCCCAGTATGAAGTACAATTTGATGAGTGTTTGACAACTCATTCAAAATGGTTACAAGGTGTTAATGGAAAATGACAAGTGTGTCATTCATGAGAAGGATGTGAGTAATAGATTACTTGCAATAGTCCAAATGACAAAGAACAGGATGTTTCGTTTGAGGATATAGACATGTTCCTATTCTCAAGTCAATGTTGCACCTCCCAAGTATGCATGTATAGTAGTACATCAACAATAGACTCTTAGGAGTGTGATTGAAGACCCCTCCAAACTTTAGCATCTTAGGTATGGATGTCTTGGCTTTGCTAGTTTAAATTTGTTCTCCAAGAAAAGAATGGTAGATGGTTTTCCAAGAATAGTATATTCATATGACAAGTGTGAGGCTTGCATATTGGGTAAGAAACATATGCATCCCTTTAATTTTGGAAATTATAGAAGGGCTAGAGCACCATTAGAATTGGTGCATTCTGATTTAGTAGGCCCTATGCAAACTATTTCAATTGGGGGGAGTACTTATTTTATGACATTCATAGATGATTTCAGTCATAGGACATGGGTGTATTTCTTGAAAAAAAAATCTGAAGCATTTGATAAATTTGTTGAATTTAAAGCCTTGGATAAATAGGAATGTGGACAATATGTAAAAGTCCTTAGATCAGATAGAGGAGGGGAGTATAGCTCCAATATGTTTGTAAATTTTTGCAGGAAGAATAACATCAAGAAAGATCTTATAGACAGTTATACTCTGCAGCAAAAATGGAGTGGTTGAGAGAAAGAATAGGACCATTGTTGAAATAGCAAGAAGCATGATGAAACCAAAATGGCTCCCAACTGAATATTGGAGAGATGTTGTAGCAACAACAGTTTACTTGATCAATAGGTGTCCTACAAAGTTAGTTCATGACAAGATTCCTCTTGAGGCATGGTCAAGGAACAATGGATAGTTGAGCACTTGAGAGTGTTCAGATGTGTAGCACATGTACATGTGCCAAAGGAACAAAGGAAAAAGCTCAATGACAAAGGTGTGAAGTGTATCTTCATAGGGTATAGCTTAGAATCAAAGGCTTATAGGCTATATGATCCAATCACCAAGAAGATCATCATTTCAAGAGATGTGGAGTTTCTTGAAAATTAGTCATGGGATGGCTCAACAGATGAATCTTCAAGAACTTCAAGTAAAGTGCCTACTATTGATGAGGAAAAACATGACATTAGTGATTAGCAAGAAGATAGAGCAAAAAACATGGATTGTAGACAAAGGCAAAAGGGCAAGCAATCTCTTACATGCCGAGTAATAGCTCCAAATAGTTCTAGACAGCCCTAAAGTAGTATGCAAAATAGTAGTAGTAGGAATACTAAGAATTCAGATCCCACTCATGCATCCCTATTGCAAAGAAAGACTAAGAGTCTAAGGGAGATATACCAAGAAGAAAGGTATGAGGAAGATTATGATGAGAGTGTTAATTTTGCATTATTTTCTCATAGTGACCCAATTTATTTTGAGGAAATTGTGAATGAAGAGAAATGGTGTAATGCCATGGATGAGGAAATAGATGTTGTTAAATGAAATGAGACATGGGAGTTGACTACTTTGCCTCCCAAGAAGCAAGTAATAGGAGTGAAATGTGTATACAAGACCGAGTGCAATGTTGAAGGAAAAATAGATAGGCATAAGGCATGTTTAGTGGTCAAGGGGTACAAGTAGTAGTATGGTAGAGATTATAATGAGACATATGCCCTGGTTGCATGAATGGAAATCATGTGTGTTGTCTAGCAATTGTAGCCCAGCACAAGTGGAAGGTATATCAAATGGATGTCAAGTCCACCTTCTTGAATGGTGTATTAAAAGAAGAGGTTTATGTGGAGCAACCACCTAGTTATGAAGTTGCAGGTGAAGAACACAAGATGTATAGATTGAAGAGAGCTCTTTATGGGCACAAGCAAGCTCCAAGGGCATGGTACAATAGGATTGATTCATATTTTATGAGCAATGACTTTAGCAAAAGTGATGGTGAGCCCACTCTTTATATCAAGGTAGCAAATGGTAAAGTTTTAATTATTGTCTTGTATGTAGATGATTTGATCTTCACTGGAAATGATAATTTCCTAATTGTTGATTTCAAAGAAGCCATTAAAAATGCAATTGAAATGACAAACCTAAGTCTCTTGAAGTATTTCTAGGCATATAAGTGAAAAAATGCATTATGGCATCTTTATCTCTCAAGAAAAATATGCAAGGTAGATCTTGGAGAGATTCAAAATGTAGAACAGTAAAGCAGCCCTAACACCAATAGCAATATGCCTAAAGTTGAGCAAGGAAGATTGCAGCAAGAATGTGAATCCAAAACTATACAAGAGTATGATTGGAAGTTTGATGTGTTTGACTAAAACTCGGCTTGACATGATGCATGTAGTAAGTCTAATTTTTAGATTTATGGAAATGCCAAAGGATTCACATTGGCAAGTGGGAAAGAGGATCTTAAGGTATGTGAATGGTACCAAATGATTTGGGATTTTGTATACTATAGAAAATGACTTCAAGTTGGTTGGTTACAGTCATAGTGATTGGGATGGAAGTTTAGATGATAGGAAGAGCACTTACAGATACATGTTCCATATGAGATTACGTGCAATTTCATGGGAATCTAAGAAGCAACCTAGTGTTGCTCAATCTATAGCAAGGCTAAATACATAGTAGTGAATGCAAAAACATGTCAAGCTATTTGGTTAAGGAGAATCTTGACAGATTTGAATGAAAGGCAAGAGGATGGAACCACAATCTTTTGTGACAACATCTCCTTAATTGCATTGTTTAAGAATCCAGTCTTCTATGGGACAAGTAAACATTGAGATCAGATATCACTTCATTAGAGAATTGGTGGAGAATGGAGATATCAAGATGGAATCTTGTAAGTTTGAGAAATAGCTAGTAGACATCTTTACTAAGCCCTTAGACATTGGAACTTTTGTACACCTAAGAAAGAGTCTCAGTGTAGTTGATTTGGATCAGGAGTGATCATTATTCTGTTTGGCTTGGGAAAAAGGGGGAGTGTCAAAAATTTATTATGGTTAGTTAGTTGCCCTTGGAGCCAAATGCCCACCTACCTGCTTGATAACATTCAACTCGATAGGTGGGTTTGAAATCTGAAAAGAGAGGGAAAACATTTTGCTAGAAGAACAAAAAGAAATGAATCTCCTTCATTCAATTAGGGAGATAGATTGGAGAGAAGAGAGAAGTGCAAAGCAAAGAATAGAGTAGAAAAGAAAGAGGATTAGAAGATGAGAGTAGAGGAAGAATATTTAGAACAAATATCAGAGGATAGGAGGAAGGTTCACTTTCAGCATTTGCAGTAGCATGTGTTGAATCTCCTTGTCATTTTGTAAATTCATATTGATATGTCTTGTGAAGTAGTGATTGCTCCATGCATTGTAGTATGCAACCATTAGTATTATAAGTTTTAAGTTTAAGTTTTACCAGTTTGAAGCTTTTAGTGTTTTCTAGTTGAAGCTGAATGCTCCCAAATTTTGTAATAGTTTAACCTAAGTTTAATAGAAGGCAAGAAAAAAGGCATACTTGGCTCATTGTCATCTCCCTTCTATTTGACATTGCGTGTTTTGCACTTAAGATATTCATACTTTCAAGTTTTGAAGTTATCCCCTCAAATTTTTAATGGTGGAAATGTTCAGACTATAAGTCTATTAAACAACTCACTCGGTTTACTATTTAACCAAGTTCTCTCTTTTGTTGTTCCTACTGAGTTCACTCGGTATCCTTATTGACTAAGTTCACTTGGCAACCACTAAGCTGAGCTCCACCTTCCCTTCAATGATTAAGCTCACTTGACACCCACTTGTGTCAAGTTTCCCTTATTGCTTAGCTACTTGGTTCCCTCGTGTGCCAAGCTCACTCGACATCATCTTCTTGTCACTCAACATCCACTGCATGTCAAACAAACTATCACTTGACACCTTCTTGTTCTGAGAAAATTTTTTAGGGTTATGATTTATTTTACACAAAAATGGCAGCACCATCCACTAATTAGCTTAATCTCACAATATTATGTAGGGACAACTAGTTAAAAGAAGCATTGCACATTCTACTTATGACACACAACCCCATGAAGACTACTCTACATATCTTCAATTACTGTAGACTTGCAACCTCAAAAATGCATTTTTAGAAGTGAAAAGAGTCCACTCTTTCATCACTCATAGACCATCTACATTTGTTACATGCACATCTTTTTATAATAAGCTTATTTACATGTATGTCAAGTGCAGAAGTTTTCTTGATGCATGCAAAGTGTTTGACCAAATGAAAGGATGGGATAGCATCTCATGGAATACAATTATTGTAGTGTATGAAAGGCATGGGTTTCTTCACAAGGTAGTTACACTATTTCACCAAATGCAAAAGACAAGTCTCCAACTTGATAAGTATACATTTTCTAGTGTACTTTTAGCTTGTGCCAAAATGAGAGCTTTGGAACAGCATAAGGACATCCATCATAGAATAAGAAAAGGGGGGATTTTTCTAGATGTGGTTGAAAATGCCATGGTAGATATGTAGGAAAAATGTGGAACCATAGACAAGGCACATGCATTGTTTGACAAGATGCCTCAAAGAGATGTTGTCTCGTGGAATGCAATGATTGTTAGTTACACACAAAATGGATTTATTGCAAAGGCTTTAAAAGCTTTCAAGAAAATACAAGTGACAAGTGTAAATCCAAATTCCACAACCTTTGTGAGCATCCTTGCTACCTGTACACCAAAATGAGATCTTTGGAACAAGGTATGGACATTCAACAAAGCATAAAGAGTAGAGGAATTTGGTCAAATGCTATAGTTGCAAGTTCTCTAATAGACATGTATTCAAAATGTGGAAGCATTGACAAGGCACATGAGGCATTTGAAAAAATGCTTCAAAGAGATGTCATTTCATGGACAACAATGATTGTAGGATATGCACAAAATGGATTTGTTGAAAAGGCTTTAGACACTTTCAATCAAATGTAATTTGCAGGTGTAAAGCTAGACTCCCCAACCTTTTCCACCATCCTTCCATTCTGTGCTAAAATGGGAGCCTTGAAACAAGGTATAGACATCCATCAAAGCATAAAGGATAGAAGCATTTCATCCAATGTTGTACATGTAATTTCTTTAGTAGACATGTATGCTAAATGTGAAAGCATAGATAAGGCATGTGAATTGTTTGACACGATGCATCAAAGAGATGTTATCTCATGGAATGTTGTGATTAGAGGATATGCACAAAATGAGTTTTTTGAAAAGACTTTAGAAACTTTCAAACAAATGCAATTGGCACATGTAAAGCCAGACTCCACAACTTTTTCTAGCATCCTTCTAGCCTATGCCAAAATAGGAGCCTTGGAAAAGGGTGCAGACATCCATCAAAATATAAAAGATGGAGGAATTTCTTCGAATGTGTTAGTGAACAGATTGTCCTCCAAGAAAATATATACAAATATAACCCTGAATGCCCAAATGAGAAGACTAATCAGCACTAACAGTTGGACAAGTTATCATTGGATTGATAACTTTCCTCTGAATTTTATCGGGTACAACTCCCCATATGAAATATTCAATGAATCAAATGTGAATGCTTTTACCAGAAAGCATAAAAGGATATCAAACATCTACCTATAAGTACAGTGTAGATGCGGGAAAAACTAAACAACTACAAGAAATTAAATGGTAAATAACACAAAGTCCATTCACCCTAACAACAGATAGAATCAAGAAACACATTGTCCATCTTCTTGAGAAAATGCAGAAATGAAGATATGGAGATATAACAGCATATTTTAGAGAAAACCAAAGCGACACAAAGATCACACTTAGTGGAAAGTAGATTGCTCAAACTCAAAGTTTTGAAAAACAATTAAGTCTCAAGTCTCCCTCCTCTAAAAGCATAAAGTTGCACTTGCTATTACAATCACCATTAAAGAAAGCTGTAACAAATCAAAACTCTCCTATTGCTAACACATAGTTTAGAATAGAAAAATGAAAACTTGCTTTGCCCTCCACAACTTCACGAGAAAATGAAATAAAATTGGGGAAACCTCTCCTCCTTGCTGTAGCACAAAGTCTGTGGTCTTTTTGGAGAGAAAAAATGGAACCCAGTTTCCTTTGTGATAGGCTTATTTAACCTTTCTTTTCCCGTAGCCTTTTCAGTTTCTTGTAACTGATTCTTGCTGATTGGTTCTTTTCATATTTCCGAGAATATATTTTTATCTTCCCTCCATTGATTTTGCTTGATAAACTTTATTTAAAGTTTATATTTATCAATAGTAATCTTTTTTAGGATGATTTTGATGTCCCTTAAGTTTTTCAATATCTCCCCATAATTCTCAGAGATTATTAACCAAAGTTTCAGCATCTGTATATGGCTGCATCAAATCTGGACAAGTATACATAACTAATTGACAGGTGTCAATTAATGATTTTTCATCTTTGGATTACATTTCCTTTAGGATGGATATAATATTCAATTTAATATCTTTGCAAATTCGTGGCTCTTATGACATACTCATGCTGACAGGTGGCACTTGCTGGTGATGATGTTCTGTCATGATTTTATAACTGCCTTTGACAGTTTTGATAGTGTCCCACTCAATCAGTCATAACTCATTAACCAGGAATGATTTTGAAAAATTCTTTGGTTAGATCATGCATAGCTTTCTTCTTAGAAACATATCTGAAATTGAGCCAAATCCAATGGTTTTATTGGAATTTATGAGCCCTGCACTAAGACCCAATTTGATTGTCTGCATTCTGTAATTGCTAATTTCTGAGCCGATAGAGGCATGAACAAAAACCCATAACTCTTGATCCATAATTAATCGCATAAAAATATTTGGAGAAGATTTAGATAACTAATTTTTCCAAAAAATATCTTAAATTCAGCATGATTTAACAGTTGGATTGAGAGATATGGCCCTCGAAATATGACTATTTTCTGCCATCTGCAATTTATGACTGTTATTTCTGATCTGATAGTGGTGCAGTCAAGAACATGTAACCTTTGATTCATATTAAATATGATAAAACGCTTTGGTGAAAATTTATAGAACTATGTTTTCGAAGAAATATCTAAAATTCAGCCAGATCCAATGGTCAGATTTGTATTTATGACCTTTGAAATATGACTATTTTTCTTCCAGCAGAGAGTTCATGTTTGCAGGTTGTATTCTTGCATGGTTTTTCAGACTTGCTGTCATGGGAGCACATAAACTTGTCTTTATTAATGCTTTCAGACATAGGCGCTATTGCACATTCTATCAAATAGTTTTCTACCATTTCCATTGATTATAGAAGCCAATGCATTGAGAAGAATAGGCTATCGAGTTCTTCACACAAAGAAGGATGTGCTTAACAGCATGCTGAGGATCTAAAATTTTACAAAACTTTGTCACCTTTCTTGTAGCCATAATACGTACTTTTGCTTTATCATCAAGCAGAAACACGTGCCATGAATCATTCACCAGTAGTAAGCCTCTTCATAGATGGAATAAACCAACCGATCAAATCACCTTCCTTCATCTGAGAATTAATTCAGCACAGTGGTTCAACAGGTTTGTTTCTCGCATATGTTTCCTCTACTGTATAAAGACTTTCCATAGGAGGCAGCTAAACATGAGCATGCTCGACCCCACCAATATATGGTATAAAAATTCCCAATTCTTCAACCATCATAAGCAAAACATCATCATCAACGTCATTTTTTTTTTGCTCAAAAATGATATTAATTCCTTCCTTGTCCTCTCTTCACCAAGAGCATGAGCAATTGTTGAAAGCCTTCATGTGGAGTTCAATCATAACTGAAAGTCTTCATTTTTATCGATGTCCCTTGTTGACATTTCATGCACTAACTGTAGTGGAGCTTCTCAAAACAGATCATTGATCCTCTAAATTTTTGTTTAGGATCATTGAACTTGACAACTTTGAGCCTAGACTTGAATTTGCATGATGAACCACCTTGAACTACTGAATCACTTCGAACCACTGCATCTAAACTTCATCTTAATTTGCATCCTTGCACTTTCTTGAAGTCATGAGACTAACAAACCGAACCTGGCAAATGCATTGAGACAGAATTCTAAACTTTTCTAACTATTCTGCATTTTTGAACTGAACTATTTTGAACTGTCGAACTACTTTGAACTACTTCGAACTTCAGTTCGAAGTGGTTCAAAGAGGTTCAACCTCTAAAACTGAAAGCTTAAAAACTGAGACCACCTTGGGTACTAATAGGGGCTCTAACTATGGAACTGATTTTGATGCGAAATCAGAGAACTCCAGCAATCTCTGGGAAAGAACAGTGCCTTATCCATTGGGCAAATAGAGTCAGCAAGAGAAAACCGAGAGCTTCTTGCAGAGAGGGTGGAGTGGAGCAGGGCAAAACTAGTAAACAAAGACTCTAACAAACAACAACTAAACTACTAGCAAGCACGAGGCTTGTGCATTATTTCGAACTACACACAAAAAAATCTATTTACAATATTTTCAAAGGTAGGAGAAGAACTTACCATAATGACCGGAAGAAATAAGAAGTTAAGTGAATCCATTTACCTATTGAGAGCCTTTCCGAAACAACAAAGCATACCTCAATGGAATAGCTCCAAACCCTTGTTCGATGACGACTCTTTCAATGCCAATCTTCAGAATGATAGCGTGCATGCACATGCTGATCCAACACTCTTTTTTGAACAACCATGACTCATCATAGTATTCATTTCCATTGAAGAATTGATCCCTTACATCAGCAGGATCTAATTCTTCCTCGAACTGAAAAACATGGAATAAAGAGGCCTTGCCAAAAGATGATGTGTAATCCTTAAGGATATTGTTATGTAGACTCAACTCTTGTGTATGGTCATGACCAGTTTGTAGCCATAATGACGCCTCCTTCAGCATAGAATCAGCCCTTCGATATATATCTTCTTCACCTCCTTCCAGGAGCCAGCTGTCATCAATCTTGCCATACATTCTATTCCTTTCTCTTTCTAAGATGCCATCACATATCTCAGCACTTCTTTTACACTCCAAATCTACAACATTATACATAGATGGATGAAAAGAAAAGTTGTCAATAAATACTTCATCCTTAATCTGATTTGAACAAAAACCTGGTTCATCATTAAAGGAATCATTATTTAATGGAGAATCTTGAGGCTGAAAAAGAGGATTTTCTTTGATAGCAGCATTCTCATAAAACCCCATCGGTATGAAAAGTGGATTAAGGTCACTCCAAAAAAATTTAACCTCTTGATTTTCAAAATTCTCTTCACCTTTGTTATCACTGCTGCCATGGTTTTTACTTTCAGCCTGAATGTCTTTATCTACCCATTTCTGGTTGTCTTCAGGATGAACTATGGTTGTAGCTTCCTCACTCTGTTGAGACATGTCTATACTGCTAGGTTTTACTAGACAACCTTTAGCGTATTCAAAAAACAAGTATAATGTATTCACGCTGCCCCAAACAATCTTTCCATCAGCATCTTGAGATTGATTCCTTACTACTGTCACATCTTCCATATTTTTGTTATGGCACATTAGAGGGAAATCAGATTTATTACTCTCATCTTGGGTATCAAAAGCTGAGCTATCCTCATGGTATGGCAAGGATTTTGCACGAGTCTCAATATTCATAGGAACAGACTGAAAAGAGACACCTTCCTCTTTCTGAATGTATTTAAAATTTTCTCTAGAGGGAAATGAAGATGGGCAATCCAAGATATTTACCTCGACCTCACGACTCACTAGATGTGGAGATGGGAATCACGTGCGGCTGAAAGGTGTCTAGACATTCATCATTCTCCTGACTTTCAACTGCTTCTTCTTTTTCACATGCATCTCCTTCTTCTTCTAGATCTTGCACTTGAGGTTTCTTCTAGATGAGAATTGCACCATAAAAAGACTTTAAAAAATCCACTTGTTTTTCTGATTCTTCAGTAACCTCTCTGATAGGATCTTTTTGGAATGGTGAGATGAAGATAAAGACTTTTGAGTTATCTTCATCTCTTGCTGGAACCCATTCCTTCAAAATTTCTTGATATGTAAGGAAGATTTTCTGACATTCTTCCTCATTAGAGCCACCAACCTCCATCTTCAGGGAGGTACCTTCAAATTTCTAAGAAAAGAAAATACTGAAACTGTGATTCTTTCCCCAGCGGAGTCGCCAAAAATTTGTTAGTGAACAGATTGTCCTCCAAGAAAATATATACAAATATAACCCTGAATGCCCAAATGAGAAGACTAATCAGCACTAACAGTTGGACAAGTTATCATTGGATTGATAACTTTCCTCCGAATTTCATTGAGTACAGCTCCCCGTATGAAATATTCAATGAATCAAATGTGAATGCTTTTACCAGAAAGCATAAAAAGATATCAAACATCTACCTATAAGTACAGCGTAGATGTGGGAAAAACTAAATAACTACAAGAAATTAAATGGTAAATGACACAAAGTCCATTCACCCTAACAATAGATAGAATCAAGAAACACATTATCCATCTTCTTGAGAAAGTGCAGAAATGAAGATATGGAGATATAACAACATATTTCAGAGAAAACCAAAGCAACACAAAGATCACACTTAGTGGAAAGTAGATTGCTCAAACTCAAAGTTTTGAAAAACAATTAACTCTCAAGTCTCCCTCCTCTAAAAGCATAAAGCTGCACTTGCTATTACAATCACCATTAAAGAAAGTTGTAACAAATCAAAACTCTCCTATTGCTAACACACAGTTTAGAATAGGAAAATGAAAACTTGCTTTGCCCTCCACAACTTCACAAGAAAATGAAATAAAATTGGGGAAACCTCTCCTCCTTGCTATAGCACAAAGTCTGCGGTCTTTTTGGAGAGAAAAAATGGAACCCAGTTTCCTCTGCCATGGGCTTATTTAACCTTTCTTTTCCCGTAGCCTTTTCAGTTTCTTGTAACTGATTCTTGCTGATTGGTTCTTTTCATATTTCCGAGAATATATTTTTATCTTCCCTCCATTGATTTTTCTTGATAAACTTTATTTAAAGTTTATATTTATCAATAGTAATCCTTTTTAGGATGATTTCGATGTCCCTTAAGTTTTTCAATATCTCCCCATAATTCTCAGAGATTATTAACCAAAGTTTTAGCATCTGTATATGGCTGCATCAAATCTGGACAAGTATACATAACTAATTGACAGGTGTCAATTAATGATTTTTCATCTTTGGATTACATTTCCTTTAGGACAGATATAATATTCAATTTAATATCTTTTCAAATTCATGGCTCTTATGACATACTCATGCTAATAGGTGGCACTTGCTGGTGATGATGTTCTGTCATGATTTTATAACTGCCTTTGACAATTTTGACAATGTCCCACTCAATCAGTCGTAACTCATTAACCAAGAATGATTTTTAAAAATTCTTTGGTCAGATCATGTGTAGCTTTCTTCTTAGAAACATATCTGAAATTGAGCCAAATCCAATGGTTTGATTGGAAGTTATGAGCCCTGCACTAAGACCCAATTTGATTGTCTGCATTCTGTAATTGCTAATTTCTGAGCCGATAGAGGCGTGAACAGAAACCCATAACTATTGATCCATAATTAATCGCATAAAAATATTTGGAGAAGATTTAGATAACTAGGTTTTCCAACAAATATCTTAAATTCAGTATGATCCAACAGTCGGATTGAGAGATATGGCCCTCGAAATATGATTATTTTTTTCCATCTGCAATTTATGACTGTTATTTCTGATCTGATAGTGGTGCAGTCAAGAAAATGTAACCTTTGATTCATATTAAATATGATAAAACTCTTTGTTGAAGATTTATAGAACTAGGTTTTTGAAGAAATATCTAAAATTCAGCCAGATCCAACAGTCAGATTGAGATTTATGACCTTTGAAATATGACTATTTTTCTTCCAGCAGAGAGTTCATGTTTGCAGGTTGTATTCTTGCATGGTTTTTCAGACTTGCTATCATGGGAGCACAGAAACTTGTCTTTATTAATGCTTGTAGACATAGGCTCTATTGCACATTCTATGAAATAGTTTTCTACCATTTCCATTGATTATAGAAGCCAATGCATTGAGAAGAACAGGCTATCGAGTTCTTCATACAGAGAAGGATGTGCTTAATAGCATGCTGAGGATCTAAAATTCTACAAAACTTTGCCACCTTTCTTGTAGCCATAATACGTACTTCTACTTTATCATCAAGCAGAAACATGTGCCATGAATCATTCTCCAGTAGTAAGCCTCTTCATAGATGGAATAAACCAATCGATCAAATCACCTTCCTTCATCTGAGAATTAATTTAGCACAGTGGTTCAACAGGTTTGTTTCTCACATATGTTTCCTCTACTATACAAAGACTTTCCATAGAAGGCAGCCAAACATGAGCATGCTTGACCCCACCAATATATGGTATAAAAATTCCCAATTCTTCAACCATCATAAGAAAAACATCATCATCAACGTCATTTTTTTTTTTTTGCTCAAAAATGATATTAATTCCTTCCTTGTCCTCTCTTCACCAAGAGCATGAGCAATTGTTGAAAGCCTTCATGTGGAGTTCAATCATAACTGAAAGTCTTCATTTTTATCGATGTCCCTTGTTGACATTTCATGCACTAACTGTAGTGGAGCTTCTCAAAACAGATCATTGATCCTCTGAATTTTTGTTTAGGATCATTGAACTTGACAACTTTGAGCCTAGACTTGAATTTGCATGATGAACCACCTTGAACTACTGAATCACTTCGAACCACCGCATCTGAACTTCATCTTAATCTGCATCCTTGCACTTTCTTGAAGTCATGAGACTAACAAACTGAACCTGGCAAATGCATTGAGACAGAATTGTGAACTTTTCTAACTATTCTGCATTTTTGAACTGAACTGTTTTGAACTGTCGAACTACTTTGAACTACTTCAAACTTCAGTTCGAAGTGGTTCAAAGAGGTTCAACCTCTAAAATTGAAAGCTTAAAAACTAAGACCACCTTGGGTACTAACAGAATGTTGTAGTTGCAACTACACTATTAGACATGTATGCAAAATATGGAAGCTAGGCAAGGCCTGTGAATTATTTGACAAAATGGATCAAAGATAAGTCATCTCATGGAATGCCATGATTGTAGGATATGCACAAAATGGATTTTTTGAAAAGGGTTTATAAATTTTTAAGTAAATCCAATTGGTAGATGTAAAATTAGACTCCACAACCTTTTCCATCATTCTTCATGCTTGTGTGAAAATGAGAGCTTTGGAACTAGGTATGGACATCCATCAAATCATAATAGAAGGAGGGTTTCTATCGGGCATTATAGTTGCAAATGCTTTGGTAGACATGTATTCAAAATGTGGAAGCATATACAAGGCATGTGAATTTTTTGACAAAATGCCTCAAAGAGATGTCATTTCATGGAATGCAATGATTTCAAGATATGCATAAAATGGATTTATTGAAAAATATTTTAAAATTTTCAAGAAAATGTAATTGTCTAGTGTAAAACCCATTTACTCCATGTTTGATAGTGTACTCCCTGCTTGTGCCAAAATAGGAGCTTGGAACTGATAGGCCAACACTAGGGAAAATAATAATAAAGAATTAATGATTTATGATAGAATTTGACTGGTCTATACATTTCTATCTGAGAGTGTAAACTTGTGAAAGGCATCCAAGCAATATGCTATCAAGGGATGGTAGTTGTGAGATGAGGGTTTATGAATGCATCTATAACACACAAAATTGAATCTATGAAAAAACAAGTAAATCCCAATGATAGGAACTGTCACTCCCTGGTGACAGGAACTTCAGGAATAGAAATAACTCAACAAAACTAATCTATGATAAAATGGCTACAAATCACAAAAACAAAAATCATTAATTAATTAAATTAAATTAAATAGATATTATTACACAATCAAGCACAAATATTGAATATATAGACTAATATATAATGATTAAATACATATTGTACAATGTTAAACTAATCAAAAAAAAATAAAAAAAAACTTAAACACACTCCATAAAATAAAGAATCACCAGGTGATTTTAGAGTGGGCCCACCTCCTCATCTTCCTGGTGATGAAGAGACAAATTAATTTTATAGCTTCTTAACCATGCACGTGAATATAGAATTTATGATTTGGAATAATAACAATCTCTGTATAATGCTATGCATTTTGCAGAACTGTGTATTATATATATCATTTTACTTCATGGAAGTCCCTTTTGTAATAGGATTTGATCAAAACTAAATCCATTTTTAGTTTATAACAAACATAATTATTGGCATTCATTATAAATAATAGGTGGCTAATGTGACATATTGTTTTAACAACCTCTCCTTAAATATCATAGCTGCCAAGTTTGAATCTACAGAGTCCTTCCTGTAGGCATACAAAAGGAGTGGATTGGAGGTCGACACTATATGCCACCGATCCTCCAATCTTCTTGTAATAGGAGTTTGTTTGATTCAAAACCGCTGCCCACTTTAGACTCAAAATTCACATGCAGCCCAATTGAAAATAGAATAAGGGAGATTTTAGTTAAATGATCCCTCAACAAATTCTCTTGTTTTCTCCATCTGTAAATGAGTTTTTAATAATGAAAAATATAATATTTGTTTGTTTAGAAATCATCTCCCATGTAATTAACTAATAGTTTTCATTTTCTTATGCACAAGAAATATAAATTATATTGGCACACTAAATCAAATATTATTCACATATTTCATCTAAAAACTAAAATAAATATTACTTATACATACTAAATTATATGCAACTTAAAATGGGAAAGTGGTACAAAAAGGGAATATAGAAATGGAAATGAAAGCAACTAGGTGGGATAAATAAGGGTATAGTTTAGGGCATAAATGTCTCTCATCATTCCCCCCAACTTAGCTTATTGCACGTACTCATGCAATCATTATGGTCAAAAGGACTTTGGTTTGAATTAAAAGCACTTTAGGTTTATAGATTTGTTTTTGTCTCCACCCCAAACCATGATAACACATATATAAACATAAATCCCTTTTTTTTGTCTCGTGACAAGTTTTTTTTATTTTTATTTTTTATTTTTTGCTTCTTCAATAGGGATATCTCTTTTTCATAAGTAGTTTCTCTTTCCTCTTATTTATTTATTTATTTATTTTATTTATTTATTTTTATAGCATCATGGTTCAAAAGGTTGCATATAGGAGAAATTTATCTCAATATACATAAGAGGAGTTTAAATAGGTGAAATAGGAGAGATGAGAGACAAAACAAAGGCTATTTGTATGATAGATATAATGGATATTATGATGGAATTATTAAGGGCAATGGATGGAGGATAATAAGGTGAGACTTCCCCCAACTTAAAGGTTGACCATCCATGGGAAAAAGGGAGAGTGGTGATGTAGGGGTGTTGCATAGTGATCAATATAATAAGTAATACAAATAAAGTTAAGAGATAAAATAATGAAAAATAAAATTGATTGTTTTACCAACATGCATGTGCCAAGAGATGAACACTGGAACACTAAGTAGCTTAGCAAATATCATTTCCAAAAGGAATGAATCAACAACAAGAAACCAAGAAAGGCATCCAGATTTGGACTGCAACACCACAAAAGACCACCATCTAATTAAGAGCATTAAAGAGAAGACCACTAGAAGGAACCATAAAACTAGGACAAAGAAGGCAATTTGTGGGACCACTATCATCAAATGAAGCATTGTATATCATAGAAAAGGCAACACTTTTCACTGAAAACACCTCAACTGAACAAGAAACAGATACTATGGGTGATCAAAGAGTTGACAATGACGATGAAAGAGGAGCAGAGCTATAGGAGGTGCCAAGAATGAAAGAAATACTATCGCCAATGAGTGTTCTTGAAAAGAATGATTAGCTCAAAAAAATCAAGAACACCAATTATTGCATTTTTTCTTTTTTCAAATTTTATTTTTAATTTTTGAATAAATTTTGATAATAATAAGTGACCATTGGCAAGCCAATTTTCAATTACTCATCTCTTAATGGCACTGTAAAAATAGTTTTCATCACTAAGAATTCATTTTATAGTTAACATCCCCTGAAAACTAGTTTTTAGATATTAACTGGCCAACAATGCCCAAAGGTTTTCATTGTTGGATCTTTTATTGCTTTTTTTTCATTTTTCAATAACTGCATAGAATGACCAAAGAAAATGAAATTATGACATGGATGATGAAGAATGATACCATCCAAAACTTTGATTTTTGTCCATGACCTCACAGAAGGCACTATTGAAACTTAATTTCCTAATTAACTTAAAATGATGACTAAGAATAATCTCCCCAAACTCAAGAATATTGAAACACTACACTAATCAACCTTGATAGATGTATCTCACACTGCTAAACTTAGAAGTGCCTTGTAAAGATTGGTAACATCTACTAGCATAATTGGATGAAAGAAGTACTCACAAGGATGATGATACTCATATGACATAGTGCTCTGATAATGACAAGACTAGATTACCTAGCATGAAGTTGTACTACATATCTAATCCTTGTAAAGAATGAGAGATATCCATGTTCTAAAATAAAAACACCTTCATTACCAAGGATAAGGTCATAGAGTGAAACACAAATGATAGTCTCCAATGTATCCATAAAAAATTCAGAGAGGAGACACGACTTGAGGAAGGAGTGTGATGATCTGCAATATATTCAAACTATTTATGGATGTGTAGGTCAAAATGAATCATGAATCTTGTAAACCAAGATGCATATTTTCCTTCATGTGATAAATCACCAAAGAAAATAAATCACATCTCAAGGAGGTGAACAACCTATTCCAAATTTTTCATGTGATCTTGAATAGTGAAGCACAAGTGAAATAGATATGCATAAGATAGCTAGCAAGCCCACACAATGTTAACAAAGCCAACATAGTGTATTATACAATTTTGGTGTAGAGAAGCATCATCAACTGGTATTTTTTTATAAGAGCTTGTCACCACAACAAGAGACTTGTAACCATATTCTCAAAACCAAGTATATCAAGTATAGTAAAGTAATTTTTATCCAATTAATAACCCTATCATTAAGTGAGTAATATTTTTTTACAAATGATAGGTATTAATATGAATAAACACTTGATAAAAATGAAAAAATTTAATTACAATGAATTATACCAATCAACATAGGAATACATACCTTGATGTGGTCCAAGAATTACACAATGAGGTATATCAGAAGCATCAATGAAAAGTAAAGGGATTCCCCCCAACTTAAATTCATGCTAAAAGGTCACAAAATCATTAGGAGAAAAATCAAATATTTCAATAATTCAATCGATGTACCTTCAAATTTACTTTACAAAAGGATAGGGAATTCAAATCATCCAAGGAATAAAGAAATGTATTTAATACTTCTTATCAATGAATGATCATCGTAAGATACAAGAACCAAGAATGAAGAATATATGGATATTAATACCTTGATCCTTGTTAAATAAATAAATCATCCATAGTGTATTTGGTCATCTTAGGACAATAGATAGATTTAGCAATGATGAATAATGTGCATCCAATTGTAACACATTGGTCATTAATGCATTTAATCCCTTATAATTGTGCTTAATCAATTATTGGTCCCAAACCAACAAGTATGTGAGGGATACACATTTTAACCATAGGTCTCCAAATATCAATATGTATAAGTATAAAAGTAGTAATATATAGATCTTAGAGGATCTCGCAACATATTTGTGGAATATGGAATGCATATGATTTAATAGTACTTAGTATATGATTAATAATAACACACATACTTATTAGTCCAATAATTAAAATTGGTTCAATTTGAAGTATGGGCTCATCTCTGGGTATGTGGAATTTACTAAGTGGAAAAGAAGAACAAATTTGATTATAATTCAATAAGTAATATTGTTCTTCTAATTCAAATAAACCAAAATCACATTCCTTAAGTGCATTAATAAATTCCAATGTTGATTTACCAAATTCAAGAAAATTATTAGATGGTAAAGGGATCTGTGAAATTTTATATGCAGTCTTAACCACCTTATTATGAAGTGTTGTATGAGCCAATATAGTTTCCTTTGGTCGATATGGTGGAGTGGGTAGAATATTATGTGGATGAGATAATGAATATGGTAATAAGTGTGAAGGGGATAAAGTAAATGGGAATAAGTAAGATGGGTGTAATGAAGATGGTAAGGATGGATATAGTGGTTGTTGTGAGTATTCTTGATTCCATTTATCATGCAAATTATGTAAAGAACTTTGTATTTTGAAGAAAAATGTTGGATTTGTAATGAAATAGAGTGACAATACATGTTATCAACACAATGAATTATACCATGATCTTCTTGAGTTGGTGTTTGACATTGTTCATCCATTATAAATAATACTTGGTCACTTCCACCCTTATCATGAAAAGGATCAAAAATAGCTTGCACCTCATTCACCATGTGCTTGTGGTTGTTTTGGCATATACATTGGTCATCTTCCCTATAGAAATTAGAACAACAAGTGGTTAGATTTTCATCATCGAAATCACATTGTTCTAAGAATTCATCAATGATGTTTTCTTGGTCAAACATAAAGGTACTATCTGTACATACCTGTGATGATGGAAGATCAATATCTTTTAAGATGCATTCATTAGGTAGAGAGGGTATTAAGACATCACCTTTGGTCAATGTCATTTCCCCACCAATTTCTTCATTTATTTTTAAATTTGAAGGTGAGGGTCTAGGGGCGGAAACCACCAATGGGTTCAAGGGGCAATGCCCCTTGTGAGGTCCTAGGGTAGCATCCAAGGTATAGGGTGGGGTCGAGGGATAGCACCTCCAATGCCAAGCACATTTTTCCTCTTATGTTCCCTTGAAATTTTGCTTTTTTGAAATAATTTTCAACCAAAATTGATATACTTGAACAACCTTGAAAATACATCATTTTAAACATTTTTCTTTCTTCAAAATAGCTTCTTTGTAACAATAACTCACAAAAACTAGTGATAATCTAAAATTGAATCTAGTTTCTAAAGAAACTAATGAATCTAATTTTTAAGGCCTACTTGAAAACTCTAAAATGCATCTATATAATTTACGCAAAGCAAATTAAGATTAATTACATAAGCAAGGCTAGTAATTGAAAAAGCTTTCATCCTAACACATTGTTCCTAACTCAACTCATCAAGATAAGATGCCTTGGACACCATTCCCTAGCAATAGTGCCAAAATGATAGGCCAACACTGGGGTAAATAAAAATAAAGAATTAATGATTTATGATAGAATTTGGCTGATCTATACATGTCAATTTGAGAGCGTAAACTTGCAAAAGGCATTTGAGAAATATGCTATCAAGGGATGGTAGTTGTGAGATGGGAGTTTATGAATGCATCTATAACACATGAAATTGAATCTATGAAAAACCAAGTAAATCCTAATGATAGGAACTGTCACTTCTTGGCGACAGAAACTTTAGGAATAGAAATAACTCGACAAAACTAATCTATGATAAAATGGCTAAAACTCATAAAAACAAAAATCATTAATTAATTAAATTAAATTAAATAGATATTATTACACAATCAAGCACGAATATTGAATATATAGACTAATATATTATGACTAAATACATACTGTACAATGCTAAACTAATCAAAATACAAATAATAAAAAACTTAAACACACTCCATAAAATAAAGAATCACCAGGTGACTTTAGAGTGGGCCTGCCTCCTCAGCTTCCTAGTGATGAAGAGACAAATTGATTTTATAGCTTCTTAACCATGCATGTGAATATAGAATTTATGATTTAGAATAATAAAAATCTTTGTACAATGTTGTGCATTTTGCAGAACTGTGTATTGTATATATCATTTTACTTCATGGAAGTCCCTTTTATAATAGGGTCAGATCAAAACCAAATCCATTTTAAGTTAATAACAAACATAATTATTGGTGTTCACTATAAACAATAGGTGGCTGATGTGATAGATTGTTTTAACAACCTCCCTTTAAATATCATATCTTCCAAGTCTGAATCTAAAGAATCCTTCCTGTAGGCATACAAAAGGAGTGGATTGGAGGTCGACACTATATGCCACTAACCCTCCAATCTTCTTGTAATAGGATTTTGTTTGATTCAAAACCGCTGCCCACTCTAGACTCAAAATGCACGAGCAGCCCAATTGAAAATAGAACAAGTGCCACGTAGTGGCATGTACTTGCCATAATAGTAAATTGTAAAATAAACAGTAAGATAAGATTGATAATAGAAGCATATTATGTAATACAAATAGAAAAATAAGACTAATAATAGAAACAAATTATTTACTATTAATAGTAGCTAGAAGTAGATTATGTAATACAAATAGATTAATAATATAAGCTAATTATTTACTATTAATAGTGACAACTTTTGTACTCAGACACTACACATAAATTGAGACATAACTAAGATTAAATTAATTGCATAAATAGAATTATATTGTAACCTAATTTCTTGAATTTAAAGAATTTTAATTTTTCTATAAAAAAAAAAATTATGCTCCACTTTGACCTATAATAATAATATTGAGATTGAATATACTTCTAATTTTGATAACATTACCTTACAACAATATTTAAATAAATATATTTTAAAGTGTTAATAGTGAAAGTTATAATTAGTTATGTATATTTATATTTATATTATAAACTCTAATACTTTTAATATTAACCAATGTCAAAAATTAAAGATATAATCATGTTAGTATTTAAATGCATTATAATAGATGTTATTAAAAATGACTATCATAACATAAAATATTCTACAATAATTTTCCATTGAAATAGTACATACTAAGCTTTTACTAATTACATATTGATTATAAATGGTTCGTAAACTCAAAAATTATTAAGTAAACCCAATTTCCACACAAAAAAATGAATCTTGTTTGAAGAACAATAAACATTGGTATGTGTAAATGTTTTGAAAAATTATGTTGTCCTAAAATATAGCTGAAATTGGTGCAATGTGGAGAGAGTAACTAGTGTTTTTGAAAAAATCGTCCCTATAACACGAATTTCTTTGATCCAATCATATTTTAAATAAGTTTTATATATATATATATATGTATGTATTCAAACTTTATAAAAACTATAATAAATTTAATAATAAAAATAATAAAGTGTTTTGATTGGTCCAAACTAATGCACTAATTGTGTCAACTGAATGTAATAGTATTGCCTATAGCAAGTACAATAAGGGAGATTATAGTTAAATGCTCCCTCAACAAATTCTCTTATTTTCTTCAAATGTAAATGAGTTTTTAATAATGACAAATATAATATTTGTTTGTTTAGAAATCATCTCCCATATAATTATCTAATAGTTTTCATTTTCTCATGCACAAGAAATATTGATTTTATTGGCATCCTAAATTAAATATTATTCACATATTTTATCTAAAAAATAAATAAATATTACTTATATATATTGAATTATATGAAACTTAAAATGGGAAAGTGGTATAAAAAGGGAATATAGAAATGAAAATGAAAGCAACTAGGAGGGATAAATAAGGGTATAATTTAGGGCATAAATGTCTCGCATCAGGAACAAGGTATGAACATTCATCAAAGCATAGTGGAAGGGAGCTTTTTGTTAGATATTACAGTTGGAAATGCTTTTGTAGACATGTATGCAAAATGTGGAACTATAGACAAGGCATGCCAACTATTTGATAAAATGCCACAAAGAGATGTTATCTCATGGAATGCAATGATTGCAAGATATGCACAAAATGAGTTTTATGAGGATGCTCTCAAAGTCTTTAAAGTAATCAAGGACTTCGGAACATATCCTAATAGTATAAGCTTTGCGTATGTTCTAAGTGCATGCAACCATGTAGGTTTAGTGCATGAGAGTTGTATATACTTCAATCACATGAGTAACACTTATTGCATTAAATCTATAGTTGATCATTATGTGTACATGGTTGACCTTCTTGGTCATGTTGGCTATCTTGAGGAAACCCTAAAATTTATCATTAAGATCCCTGTTAAACTAGTGGTTGTGGTGTGGATGTGTTTTCTTGGTGCCTATCGATCACATATAAATATAGGCTTAAGAGTATTTAAGAAAAAAAAAAAAATTTGATTTGGATCCCAAAAATGTTGTGACTTATATTTTACTCTCAAACATCTATGCAGAAGTGGGCAGGTGGGATGAGGCTCAAATTGTAAAGAAATTAATGAAAGATAATGGATTTAAAAAGATCCCAGAATGTAGTTGGACTAAGGACCATAAAATTGTACATGCTTTTTCGTGTAGGAGAGAGATCACATTCACACATTCACATACAAATGAGATCCATGCAAAGCTTGAGAAATTTTCTTGGGGGATGAAGGTAGAAGGATATTTTCTGAATTTAGGATGGTTAATGATGTGGAAGAGGAGGAACAAGAATTGTTTCTCTGCCACCATAGTTAACAATTGGCAATTGCATTTGGTTTGTTCTAAGTTGAAAATATCTTATGAGAATTTAAGAACCTTCAATTGTGTGCTGATTGTCACACTGCGGTAAATTTTATCTCCAAGATTTTTGTAAGAGAGATTATTGTGAGAGATTCCAACCATTTCAATCTTTTTAAACATGGGAAATGTTCTTGCAGAGGGCATTGGTGATGCTATAGAAGCAATTTGAAACATAGGGTTTCTCCATAATATTGTGCACCATGTCATACCTAGAGCAATAATGATGGACAATGTTTTTTTTCATTATATATTTTAAATTTTTGTTTACTATTTGTCAATCTAAGCCATGTTAGCTTTGTAAAATTAGATGCATAGGCTGCAATGTAGATCACTTCTTATTCAGATGCATAGACTGCAATGTAGATCATTCCTTAAATACACTTGTTGAGTATCTATCAAAGACCTTTCTTGAAATGAAATGTGAGACAAGGTGGAAAATGGGGAAAAAGAGGAACAAGTCAAGTAAATGGAAATATGCTTTGCAGCAGACAACGGGAGAAAAGAGCTCAGGCTCACAATCCACCCGTTCCATTTTGTAGATTTTTTTTTTCAAATAATGATTATATTATATTTTTTGTGTGTTAGATCAGATTAGTTCAGAATAAATTACACATTCCGGATTAGATATATAAAATTATATAAAGTGCATGTAGATTTTGTTTCATTTGTGATTGACATTTCTAGTGTTTTTTCACACTATGCTTGGTGTGATAGCAAATAGACTCCTACTCAACTTGAGATTAGCTCAAAAAACCCTACCCAACAACTAGGATCAAAAGTTGATCAGGCTCTGATACCACTTGTAAGGAAACTCAAGTGTAGAAATAGCTTCCTACACTAATCTCTTAAGAGAAGTATGGTGCAAATCCTATTAAAATATTTTACACTTACAGATTCAATATCATGTAAACAACAATATTTCAGCCAACCAAGCATAAAGAAATTAGATAGAGAAAGAAGCACATAACACAAAGATTTGTCGATGGGGAAAAACCTTTCAATAAAACAACCCCACCCCTCCAGAACCTACACAATGTATTATCTTCAACACAAGGTTAGAATACACTTGTAATGCAAGTTCAACAATGACAACAGAAGATTCCAGTAGCAACTCACAGTACCAAAAATACACTTTTTGGCATCGCTACTCTTCGCAACCCTAAAAATACTTATAACCAACAATACCTATCATTGAATCTTCCTAACATAGCTATTACATGTCATAGGAATCTTTCATAACCATTTTAGCGATGATCTCCTTATACACAATTCAAGATGCTGACACATCAACATTATTTGCAAGAAATACATTTTACAAAAAAAAAAAAAAGAATAGGAATTATCCAAGGTTGAGACACCTTATTCCTAACAAATTCTTTATAAGTAGATTGTGCTCTTCTAGTTTTGGAGAGCTTATAAACATGGGGTTGTAGATCTTGTTTCCACTATGGGCACACCATGGTACTTTGGAATCTAGGAGTACAGACCCTAATCTACAAATATGGGCAAGCAGGGCCCCAACAAACAAGTGCAAGCATTTCTTTGATCTTTCCCTAGGCAAATATAGCAGTATCCGACTAGGTGTGGACAATAGTAGAATAGCTCTAAAAGGAAAAGGAGTGGATTCCATGGCAAGTCCATTGGATGAGTTCATGAAAGGTGTTAGGAGGTGTGATTTTGTGAAGCAAAAATCTTGAAAGGCTTTGTAAAGTGTTGAGGAAGGGTAGGATAGCAAGGTGTATATGAAACCCTTAAAACCCTCATTATTGGCCAAAATGTTGTACGACCTGTTGAAGGCTTGAGACCCCAAAAATCCTTGAGAATGGGTCATTTATAATAATAATTATTATTACCAATTGTGTTGAATCCTTGAAATAAAGGAGGCAAAATCCCTACAAATTCATAAGGAAGCCTAATTAGGGCTCCTCTACTAGCCCTATTTGTTAAGAAACCCTTCAGTCGTGTATTAACCCATCCTTGCCATCATTTTGGTTATGTTGAATAGGTTTTAAAACCACTCTGAAACTCATCGCAATCCTTGTTGGAGTTTGGGAAAGGTGTAGGACCCTAGAAGACCTTTATAAGCCTTTTAGGGAATTAGGTGCTAGAGAACAAGCTTGGAATGCTGGAAGGTTGGAAAAGTTAACTTTGTGGGCAAGTTAAGTTAGGTCAAGGGATCCTTGGATGAGTAAGGAATTATAGAGACCATTAGAGGTGTAAGAAGAACACTTAGATCCTATTTGAGGATTAGAAGCATAGACTAGCTAGTCTATCCTTGCCTCCCCATCAGATGGCATGTTGCAAGTATTTTCCCTTGCAATTTCCTCATCTCCAATTTTATGATCTTTGAAATGTAAGTTATCCCCATATGGGAAATTTTTAGACCTATGCACTAGCCTTTCTAAACCCTTACACTTGAGTAGATGAAGTTGTAAGCACATTTCCAAAACATAAGCATGGGGATCAAAACTGTTGAATATATAAATTCAAAATGTGTACATTACATGAGACATGCTCTAGATTTCATTGGAAAAAATTAAGCTGATGAAAAAATCTCACATACCATGAATATTTGAACATATTTATTTGAACTCATTTAGGTTGGAAAAATCTTCTTGGAAAGGACAATCAAGAATAGACACTAGACTTGGATATTCACCTTTATCAATATTTATTTATGGGACATGGTTCTCAAATACAGGCAATTTCTTTATTGGACTGCAAGGTGAAGGAAATTCTGGTTGCACTACTGATGAAATTTCCTAGGGTCACATTAAACCAATTCCATGGGCTAATATTAGAAACTACAAAAAAAGAACATGAATTATGTTCGAGTAAGACCATTCTATTGAATTCTATAAACATATATGCAAACCTAGAAAGGTATTTAAAATTAGATACAAAAGTAACAAATAAAACTAAACATACCCTAGTAATGTTATCAAATGAAGGCTACCTTTAAACATTGCATACTCACATGCTACTTTCTCTGCTTCCATCTTTAAATAGCAATACCAATTCTAAACACCAAAAGAGATAGAGGAGAAATTAGTTTAATAAAGTTGGAATATGGAGATAATTTTACAAGTCTTTCCATGGTATACAAAAACAAAGTAAATGGGTTACCATGGTTTGGATGCAGTAATGAGGGTTGCTCTAGTAGTCCTCATCCACTATGGTTTGCAAATTTCTTATGGGGTCAAGGTTGTTCAAAGAAACTATCAAATGACTACTACAAACTACAACACTAAGGAGGTCTATAATTACCTAATTACAAAATAGCTAAGATAAAAAACAAACATCTATTCAAAATAAGGACTGTTTATATGGTGGCTTGTGGATTGTAGCACCATCTATTGTCATATGGGAGTTATGGTAGGAGAAAAATAGACACATTTTTAAAAATAAAAGGATAGGATAGGAACAACTTATCAACAAGATGGAGGCTTCCATTATCAAGATTGTGAATAATAGAATATTGAATATGAAAAAAGTAGTAGAAAAGATGACTTATTGGGATGAGAAGATGAGAGGTAGATGGATTTGGGTTTTTCAATTCCTTGTTATATTAGTTTGAACTTCACTTTGTTTTGAGAATACTATAATATTCTATAATTAACAAGGCCAACGATGTGAAGGTGGAAGCTCATCTAGCCTCACCCCATTCCCCCTAACATAAATTTAAATTTTCCATTATCATCTAATTACATACTTCATTCATTCATCCATCCATTTATGAACGATAAGATTCAATCGATACAATCACATGTAACATTCATTAATATGATATAAAATTCATTAATACACAATACTAATCAAGAATTCATTAACACATAAGAATATTCATTAACATAAAATAAAAATCAATATTAATATGCAAAATTCATAGATAATTACTTAAAACAAAGTTCTTTCATTATCCGACAAGGTTTATCAAAAAGCATTTTTAAAACATCATTTATTTATTTTTTTCTTAGATCTATAATTAAGAAAATGGTTGATAGGAGCATCAATATCTTCTTCATTGTCCTCCTCATGTGGCACATGTAATGTCAAATTATGATGGCTCCTCCTCTTCGGAGGAGTAGAAGGTTGCTGCACTTAAGGGGGCTCTGTTGCAAGAACAAGTAAATGGGTTAAACTAGCATACTCCTTTTCTTTTTTTAATTGTTACAAGTATATAATTAAGTACTAGTACAACATAACATGTGTTTTTCTTACCTAACAATACCACATCATGTACATTAATATTTTGATATGTCACCGCGTCAACATGCTGAACACTTGGAACATGCTCCACTCCTTCACCATGATGTTCAACATCCTCTAAAATATTTCAAACAAGGATACACATCAAATTGCAATTGAATATGTTAAATTGTATTCATAATTGCATAATTAATTTCTACTAGTAAATTAATACCTCCACTACTATAATGTACATCATGGCCTTCATCACGAGTAGGTTCTGTGATAGGATATGAAGGCTGCAAAAAAATATTATTTGCATTGTTATGCAGTCAATTTATGTTCAAAACTAACCCCAAAAAAGAATTTTCTCAACTATTCAATTTCATTTACTTTTCATCTGACCAATTTACTTGTGTCTCATTTGGTGCCCTAGATTCTTGGGCAAAGCTTTCAAATTCTTGGTGTAGGCATGCAGCCACAACTTTATAGCCTTCCCTCAAGGAAATTTTTCTATCTTTATCTATGGGCTCCACATTGAATTTTGTGCCCTATATTTTTTGCTTAATATTGTTAGTTTTCCATGTATGGTTTCATTAAACAAAATTATTTTCAACATTATATAAAAAAAAAATATATATATATATATATATATGAAATTTCATTGCTACTACTTACTAGTCAAAACTAAAGATTCATATAGCCACCAGAGCCAAGTTTGTGTTGGCCAATCTTTTCTAGTCTTGCTTTTGTAGCCATGGATGTGTCCTGTAGTCTATGAATAGTTTCAAAGATGTTAGATTATATATTTACAAAGATCACTAATTAGTGCATGATTATACTGTACTTAATACTATCATGACATTCCTTATTTTTAACTATGCTGGTTCATTTACTCTATTTTCACATAGCCTTTTCTCCTTTGGATCTTCTATTACTTCATTCCACTCCATTGGTTGAATCATAGGAGGATGAGTGTGCTTTGGGTTCTCCTTAAGACCCCTTCTATATTGATCCCTCGTAGTCTTTATATGCCTCGATGCTCTTTTCAAAAGTAGGGCAGTGTCAAAAATGTTTTTTTCCAAATAGGTCTTCAAAAGATGTAAATAGTTAATTTTTTAATTCAGAAGCTTGTAAATTCCACCTTTAAAAATAAATAAATTGTTAGATCAATAAATTTAATATGGTACAATAAATGGAAGAAAAGAAGCAATTATATAAAACTACGTACCTTTTATGTATGGTGGGTCGAAATAGCCTCAATGTCATATCAAAAAGATGATCAAAGAAAACATTATTACATGGGTTTTTATTGAAAATTGAATCCAACAACACTTTTATATTATAATGCAATGAAGTTTTTGCAATTTTGAGTGCAATTCTCTGGGTCTCCAATGATCTAGAACATAAATTGGCAGTAAACATATGGATACAAATGTTTTGGAGCAATAACTCTTAATGAGCATACCATTCAATGCATTGAATTGTGTAAAATGTAATCATGATATAAAACTAGAAATCTAAATAAGTTCAACCATTTCATGTAGTCATAGCTTAAACAATAGCATTTCCATAAGAGATCTAAACAATTTCAACACTTTATTGTCCATAGATTCCCTAAATATTAAGCTTAAGAGACCATGAAGAAGACTTGATGCAGATCCCTTCACTATCACGCTACTTAGAGTTGAATCATCCTCCAAGAGTGCTCCAAAGTGGTGACTCTTTGTTCATAGATCTTGGATTGAAGGTGGGATTAGAGGTTTCTGAGTGCAAAAAGATTTGATAACAAGTATAATGGTCATCATGGCAAAGAATGAGGATACAAAATATATTTAGAGGTTATCCATATTTAGGACACAATGCAAATGTAGGTGTAAGTCATGCAAGGTTGTTGTTTCTAATGGTGCTATTACTAATATTGTTTCAAATGAAATGATTTCTAAATTGATTATTGAAAAGATAGCACATGGTACACCTTATAGAGTGTATGGAATTAATAATGATCACCGGGGTGATACTATCCTATGTAATGTTATGCCTTTGGGTGATTGTCATGTAATCTTGGATAGAGTATGGCAAGTTGATGTTAGATCCTTGTATGATGGTACCAAGAATACTTATGTTATTAACAATAATGGAAAAGAGTTTGTTATGAGTTCACTACAGGATGATAAGATGGCATGGGGCATATCAACAACATGGCTAACAGGAAGAAGAGAGTTCTTAAGGTATACGGAACAAGAAAGCAAAGAGAACATGTCAATGCATTAGATGCAATTCCTTTATGAACACAATTACATAATGTTTCCTTTTAAATATGACGCCCCCTTAATATTGTCCAAATGAGCTTATTGCACTGATACTAGCTTTTAGAAACAACATTATTCAATAACTACTAGGATGGGGGTGGGCAAATCTTTCATTTTGCAGCAACTATCTCAATCTATTGCTCCCTTTAGGTGTTGCCAAATGCCCTCAACAATGTAATATTTTTAATTTGAAAACTGTACAATAAAGATATTAAGGAACTTGCCCATAGATTTTAAATTTCCCTTATTGTGTGTTGCATCACACAATATACAAAGCCCAGCTCAAATTATCTTACTCTTTTTTGTGAGAATAAAAATGAGCCTGTAACTTTCTATGAGTTCCCAACTCTATCAAGAAGTTGAGCATTAAGTAAACAACACCAAAAGGGAACTTGTTAGCCATGTAATAATAGAGTTTGAGGTTATTTTGACCAGTAATAATTACTATTTTTTATTTTTTATTTCTTTATATGTGAAAATGTAGCCTCAGTTCTTTCACCTACACTTCAACATGGTCCTTTTATGCAGATTCATCCTAGAATGAACATGGGATTGTTCATCCAAGAGGTCCAGCAAGCTGACCTGTTGCCTTCTAACTAGAAGGATTTTTCCTTTTTATGCTCATAGAGTTGAGATGTAGGCAACTAGACCATTCTAGAACAAAGGGTTTTGAATGCAGTTAAGTCTATGTGATATGTAGTTACTCTATATGAAAGATGCAATTAATCTAAAATCATATAAAACAAAGTAATCTTTTGTATGAATAATAAAGCTATATGATATTTAATCTAAGAAATGAAAGCTTATGAGAATAATGAGTTTAAATGAGTGCACAATTCAGCAAAGATTCGATACAAACTCAATTCAACATCCGTAATGAGGAATTAGGAGTCTCTTAAATAGAATTCCTAGAATCCATCAACGATTGAGATCAATTTAGATTGAAGAAAAGATTTAGTCAAAGTGGAAGAATTTTGATTTAGATGCAATTAATTGCCTTAGATCCTTATTGCCAGAAATAGTTAACTTAGATTCACTTTAGTGTGAGAGCAAGTGATTTAAGTCACTTCTAATTTGAGAAGTAGTTAACTGGGAATTTCCATTTTCAACTGAGAAATAGAATTTGAGAAAGTTATTTAATTTAATAAAATGAGATATGACCTCATAAATGTATTTTCTATTTAATTGAATAATTACATTCAATTAATTAAAATAAACATAATTATTAAATATTTTTAATTCCTTAGTACATTAGCCTTAGGAGATAATTTAATTTAATTAAAGTATAAATACTTTGAATTGAATTAAATCTTAATCAATAGGTTTAATGTGACTAATATGAATCAATGCTTTAGGAATTAAATAAATTAGCATGATTAATGGAGATTTAGGGTTTTCTACATTTGACACTTAAGTCAAGTAGTGAGTATTAGAGTAAGAATTGCCTAGTGAAATAGGACTTTTAGAATTGATTAGATAGACCAAAATTTGTAGTCATGGCAATGAGCCAATTTTGGGGTATTACATTGTGACCCTCTTTGAATGAATGTGTGAGCAACATGTTCAATTCAAAGAAAATTAGAAAGCATGATGTGAAGATCAGGAAATAAGATTGGTTCCAAAGTTGATGTCACCGAGACCAATTGATAAACTTTTAAGGACCATCTCCAGAATGGAGCTTAATCCTAAGGAATCCTAGTAGAACACCTAGATACTTGAATTGATAGCATTTAAAAGATTATCTCTAGAATGGAGCTTAACCTTTAAGGATCCAGATAGAACATCTAGATACATAAAATTGATAGATTTAAATGATTATCTCCCGAACGGAGCTTAACCTTTAAGGATCCAGATAGAACATCTAGATACTTGAAATTGATAGAATTTAAAAGATTATCACTAGAATAGAGCTTAATATTTAAGGATCTAGATAGAACACCTAGATACCTAAAATTAATAAAAGATAGGAAGATTGAATTATGAGTCATAGAATCATCTCCAGAATGAGGCTTCATCCTCAGGAGTCTAGGTTTAGATTGTCCTGATACCTGTCCATCGAACTCTTTGTAAGATGTCATAGATGGAAAAAATGACAAAAAGAGGGGAATAAGATGCCCCAAGTGATGAGAACATAAGATGGGAACAAGATGCCCCGAGCAATAAACATTCAGATTTGAGTCAAAATTTAGATTCAATGATGTAATCATCCTGCCCCCTCAGGAGTGAAGTTGAAAGATGACACACCAGAAATATGATATAAAGAATTATGTTGAGAGATGTAGAAGAAATACAAAATGTAGCAAAGTGTAGAAGAGATCAGAATGATGAGAAGAAAATTCAAAGTTAATTCAGTGTGATTTGAAAGTCTAGAAGACCAAGTTTGACCAAAAGTTGACCAAAATTGACCACAATTGACTTTTTCCAAAATAAATTTTGAAAACATGAAGAATTTTGAACTGAGAAGATTCCAAGAATCATAAAGTATTAGAAAAATTAAGACTACACAAGCGTTCAATCGCGTTGGTCCCAAAATGTTAAAACACATTTGTGAGCTACTTAGGTGTGTCAGATTTTGAATTCAATCCCAAAAATGGATTCAAAACGGTCAAATTAGCCAAGAGGTGATTTGTGCGCAAATTGGAGCACTTTGAAAAATTAGGTCAAACCCTATATAAGGGCCCAAGGGGTCATTTTCAAATCATTTGAACCTTTTGTCTTTAGCGAATAGGAGCTCTGAGAGGAAGATGGTAGTCAATGCGAGATATCACCATTTTGAGCGATCCCGATGACACAGTCGGCTGGTGAACTACGGATCACTGGTGAGTGGTCGATAACCTTCCTTTGTACTTTAATTTTCACTCATTTCAAGGTCATTTTTTTCCTTTTCAGCATGTTTTAGGAGGTCAGCAATCAGTTTTCGTGCAAGACCATCCTTTCTCGTGTGGAGCCAATCTCTTCTTGTGCGAAGATTCACCAACCCAATGTTTCTTCGTGCACATCAGTGGAAATTCTCACGCAGGAGATACCCACTTCTCACACGAGAAGCATGGGAATTTGGGCAAACTTCACTTAGGTTGTCATTGCCTTTCATGCGAGAATGTATTTCTTTGCATGAGGACTTGATTTCTCACACAAAGATGCAAAATCTCATGCGAGGAAATGAATCTTCATGCAAAAATATGGTACAACGTGTGAATAAAACTTGCATTTTCAATGTTTTAGCTTTGATTTTTTGTTGATCTTGTCATCATTTTGACTTTCTGAGTGAGTATTGACTATTTGCGCATTGTTGTTGTTCATGTGTGTAGGAGGTATTTGGTGATGTCTCGTTTAGATCACATTATCCACCATATGGAGCTCTATTGTGGAGCCTTGATGTGGTAGACATGGCCCACATTGATAGATTGGGTCTCACTTCTCTATGCTGGATCCCAGTAGTGCTAGTGAATCATGGCTTATTAACAACTTTGGTGGAGCATTTCCATTCAAAGATGAACACCTTCCACCTACCCCAAGGAGAGATGACCATCACCCCTGAGGACATCTATCAGATTCTATGGATCCCCTTCCATGGGCTGAGAGTGGCCTATGACATGGTGCCCTAGGTAGGTATAGAGGCTTTGTGTGCCATCTTCTAGAGAGCTAGCGATTGGGTGTGCCATCACATGGGATGAGCTTGTTCATACATACGGGAAGATGCATAGGTTAGCTTAAGTTTTGGCCATATTTATCAGCTGCTCCCTAGTACTAGACAAAGGACAATAGGGGTTAGAGTGTGGATGGGGGGTCATGCTGTAGTGGATTCTTGATTCTCCCAAGTGGTTCAGATGGGGCCAGTGCATTCTGACACATATGTTCTATGAGATGCATGAGATCATTTATCATGAGTGGAAGAGCATGGTTGCCAGAGTCTATGTTCTTCAAATCTAGGCATGGGAGCACTTGCCTATTACATGACCCATTTTTGAGGATGCCCGCAAGCCTGTAGAGCCATACAGATGTAGATATAGTGGGAAAATTATCCAAGCTAGCCTAGGTAAGATGGATCATTAGAGGGCCCATCTCGATGACATGGTCTCTATTGTATGGTGGCCCTAGTGAGAGAGAGAGGATTGGGATGGTGCTCCTAGGGAGCTAGATTAGATGTTCTACTCGCGACTGTTGGTGGGTAGGACCACACAGATCATTGAGTGGTTTTCTATCACATGGGTGTGGAGGCAGTATGAGAAGTAGTAGGATATGTCCCAGGAGTATTGTGCCTATGCTAGGGTAGCCTAGGACTTGACTCGAGGATGGCTAGTGAGATTAGATGCTAAGAGATCTATGATTGATGTGTGCAACCTAGTTGCAGCATAGTGGGATTACCTTCCAGAGGTATTAGATGTAGGGGTGATGTCAACATATCAGGTGTATCTCATCAGTCACCCCTTCCCATGATTTATAGATCCTCCGGCTCCATAGTAGGCACTATTATAGGGACTGGTATAGCAGCCGACACAACAATAATAGGTACCCCAGCAGCAGGCACCCCAAGGTCCAATACTAGAGGTGCAAGAGAGGGTCAAATAGGTACAAATCCCCCCACACTAGATGGGGTTAGACCCAGGTGTTGGTGGTAGTGGCAGAGAGTAGAGGCGGCGACAGAGGCCAAGGGTGGAGGAGTAGGCACCTAAGATGCTCAATGAGGAGATACAGGAGCACCCTATCACAAAACCTCAAGATTCCCTACAACAATAGAGAGAGCAGATCCACCAGGCCTCTCAATAGATTGGAGAGCTACAAATATAGGTGGTCATCAGGGATGCACGGATCTCTAAGAAAGATTAGGAGATTCAGAGGTTACGAGATCGAGTGCAAGTTGTTGAGTAGAGGGAAAAGGCATTGTAGGATGATGTCCAATTATAGATGGCCTGAGTAGCCTACTATTTTGCAGCATACTCGATAGTGGTTCCCGATGAGGCTTAGTAGGTGCCTCATTTCTCATAGTATGCACAAGACTCTGGAGGTGCACGCCTGTTGGCGAGACTAGACATGCCGCCTTCTCATTTCTCATTTGAGGACCTCACTTTGCCTCTCTTGAAGTTTATATTGATTTTGTTAGTTAATTCTTTGGTTTTTAAATAGATTAGTATTTCTTGCTAACATATTAGTGTACACATTTTGGCATGCTCGATGGGACCCCGCATTTTGGTCAATCTAATCAATTTTAAAGCTTTTTTGTGATATTTAACCAAGTTTAACGTGGTTTGCTTGTGTGTTTTTGCAAAAAGTTTGCTAATATTTTTGTAGGTACGCAGGTTCCCCTTTCAAAATTGCACCCCCAGCTATATAATCGGTTTTCATTTTTGAGACTTGAAAAATGCACTATTTTTACGATCCTACGACCATGGGAACGTGGCTATTCTCCGGTGGGAACGTGAACCTGCAATTTTTTTTCTCATGGTAATGCGATTATTGACCTATCAAACTTTACAAACCTATACTTATCATTGACCTCTCAAACTTGCTGATAAATTCTCCTGCAAGAACGCTAATAAAATCTGCCTGTGGGATCGCTCTATGTCACTTATCTCGTGGCCCATCTTTCTGCATTTTTTTTTACCAGTTCTCTGTTTCATGGGATCGCTATCTAAACCCATGGGAATGCTATCTAAACCTATGGGAATGATTTCAAAACTTGCGAGATCGCTATCCCGCTACTTATCCTTGCATTCCATCTGCGAGAATGCGTTCCATAAACCTGCGGGGTCGCTGTTTCATGGGATTTCTCTGCAACCCTTTAACCTGTGGCCTCATTTCCTGCACTTTTTTCACCAATCCTGTGTCGCATCCCCATGACTTTTTACTGTGTTCTCATGCCTGTGGGATTGCTTCTTAAACCCACGGGTTTGCTGTGCTAAGTGCTTTGCTCAAAATTCTAATAGTTTTTCATTGCAGGTTTCATGGTAACGTGTTTTCAACAGGTTTTATCATCATATCTTTATGCTCATTATCAAATCATAATCATAATCATAAATCAAATTTTATTTTTTGGTGGTTCCATAGAGTAGAGGTTTTTCTAAGCATTTTTACGCCTATGAAAAGAACAAAAAAATTTGATTTTGTTTTTTCCATAGTTAAGCTTTGATTTTTGAGATTTTTGGTGACTAATCAAATTGGCTTTTGTAGCTTTGCAGATTGGAGCATCTATGAAACCACTAACCATGTTTCTTGCAGGTTCTCCTTACATGGTTTAATGCATGTTGCTAAAATGAACTTGAATGTTTAAACACTTGTCTTTGAATGCATGTTTCTCAAATCAAATCTTGAATGCCATGGATTAAAAACATAACATTTTCATTGGAATGCATTATCAACACAATCTTGGATGCTAAAGGTTAAAAAGAATGTATGCGATGAACATTTGATTTTGGGTATTAAAGAACATTGCAAATCAACACACTTTAACTTTGGTGTTTAAACTGAACTTCATTCAATCTTGAATGCTCTAAAGTGAAAATGTTCTTATTCCCTCCTTTTTAAAAGCTTTCATGCGCACGATTTACTTATGTTGGCGATCTCTCAATTTCCATTATGTTGACGATGTTGTCAAGTTGGAATTGAACATCTATATCTTAATCACTTGTGTTTTAAATAGATCAGATAATCTAAGAATCAGTTGGTGAAAGAACTCTACTTTTTAGCCCAAGGTCATCTGAATCTTCTCTCCCCTTGTCACCTTTTTGGGCCATCTTGGGTGCATAAGACTAGGATCCAAAACCTAGTTTTTAGTTTTAAGGAGCCTACTTGGGGATTTCATCACCCCTTGGGATGACCTCAACTCCAGTGTTCCAGCAAAGTATAAAGATCAGGAGGTAAATCCAAAGACACCTCTCTTGGGATAAAGCTTTTGTCACTCAGGCTAAGCCTCAAGGAACTTTATACCCTTGAAAAGTGAAAGAGGAGAAGTGGGTTACCGCTCCTCTCAGCTGTGTGACATCTTTTTGGTTTCATCTACAAATTTGGGCCTCACGTACCTTGCATATATTGAGGACACCCCTAGCTAATCTTGTATATCCTAGCAAACCTTATAGGGCTATTGGTGTGTTTGACATGCTTGCATGTTCAACATCCTCCCCATGTTTCAGAAAAAAACCAAATCTTTTTGCTAAAGAGATCACTTGTCTATCCTTTGAAATGGTTGTTAGCAAGTCCATTTGCAACAACCCAACCATTGGTCAATCATTCAACCCAAATGAAGGGCATACTTAGCGTAATCACTGCCTCATCCAAGATTCATCCAAGCTTCCAAGCTTTCCTCTAGTATCATAATTCCTGAGGTCTTCCATAGAATCTTCCTTTTTCTCTCCATGTATCAACTATGCAACATCCCATCCCTACCCAACTCATCATCCAAATCCAAATCTGAGCTTCCCAACTTATCCTAATCTGCATTTCCATATTCATCCTTCATGCCCAAAACATCATGTCACAATCCTATTGTGATGAGTTTTGTCATCCCACCTTTTCTCCCACCTCATCCTATTCCAATGATGATGATGATCTTGTTGACTATGATGGGTATATTGAAAGCCTTAGAGATATTCCTCCAAACATCCTCCAAAATCCAAACATTCCTCCCAACTACTCCATCCCTCCTCCAAACATACCCACTAGTACTCCTTACCATGCCTTTGACAAGGGAAATCCATTATTATCCTCATCGTTACCTCCTCCTTATATTGTGCCCACATATTCCTCTTATGCATCATTCGTATCTCCATCTTCCTCTACCTTCATCTCCCATCTTCCACCAATCCAAAACAATTCTAGTAGCTACATCCCTAGTCCGAATCCACCATCTCAATATCATCCAAATCTTCCAACCAGTCCTAGCCATACAACATATCATCCCAATCCCCTTACTTCGCCTAGTCCAACACACTCATCTCCAAGGAATTTTACAAAGAAACCTAAAGCAACTCCATCTCCCACCCCTATCACTCCTCTTACCTTGTCCTATCGCTACCATCCCTATCACATCCACCCCACTTATCAAACCCCTTCCATCTCCTACCTCCCATCCATCGAATCACTCCAAATCCCATCCACATCTCCTCCTCCTAGCATTACCCAAATCCCTAATGAACCTCATGAGTCCCTCCCCCATCAACTCATCCCCATTGAAGAACCTCCTACCCATCCATCTACCTCACTTAAAAAGACCATCCATACTTCCCCTATCATACCATCCACTCCCACCCATTCTTGTCAAAATCTTGTCCAAAAGCATGTTGAAATATCCCCTGACACAACAAAAGATCCCACCATCCCACTTATTCCCCTACATGATCCACTTTTACCATCCCCTCCATATATGAATCCTACCATCATACCTACTCCATCTCAAAATATATTTCCATCAACCCATCCCTATCAAGATCCTCTCCTTCCATCCCCTTTGCTCCATGATCATACATCTCCCACAATCCATGATGATAGATCCATCAAAGAAGAACTAACTATCATATATGAAGCTTTGACTCCTTTAGTTAATTATGGACTCACATCTTGTGTTCCAAATAATGAACATCATATTGAAGAAAGAAATAAAAGTTTATCTCTAGATGTTGGTATGCCCTTTATCCCTGCATGGTCCCAAGTCCTTCCATCTCCACCCCAAAGTTCCCATCCATCTATTTTGGGCCCTTATCCTACTTCTTTTCAACCCTCCATTTTGGGTCCATATACCCCTTATCCAAATCCCCCACCCTTTCCATCCATTTTGGGTCCTTACATACCTAATATGAATCCTTTATCTCCCCCATCTATTTTGGGACCTACACCTTCCCCATTTCGATCTATTTTGGGCCCTCATCCTACTCCTTATCTCCAACCCTCCATTTTGGGTCCATATACCCCTTATCCAAATCCCCCACCCTTTCCATCCATTTTGGGTCCTTACATACCTAATATGAATCCCTTATCCCCTCCATCTATTTTGGGACCTACACCTTCCCCATTTCCATCTATTTTGGGCCCATATCCTTCATTCCCTCCATCCATTTTGGGCAATTATATCCATCCATATCCTATGTTCCAATCTATCCTTTCATCCCCTCAAATCCACTAGCTATATCATCAAAGGCACTCACCTTTGAATCCCTTCCAACCTTTAAACCCTATCAATCCATCCATTATCCCTCCATCTCATCCACTATCTCTTCATCCTTATCTTTCTTGTCACTATCCTGTCATGCTGCACTTTTTTTTGGTAATCCCTTGTACATCTTTGGATCTATTAGCTATCTTTTCCTTACACATTAGTCCTTATGTTGGTCCCATTGTATACCTCTCATTTCTTCGTGTCAGTTCTTTCTTGATCACAAATTGCAATTTTCTTAGTTAAGTGCTTTGGCGAATCCTTGAACAAGATCCCTTGTCCTCAAATTTTTGTCCTAAAGACTTCTGCTTGCCCAGTTCATCCTAGTCCTTGATATTACTGATAGATCCTTGTAGGATGCATCCTTCCTCTCGTTTGATCTTGGTCCGTCAGTATCTAGTCCTATTGATCTCTTTGGCAAAAGGTTAACTTTTTTATGGATTTACAGTTTCTTTCAATTTATTTACTTTTTGGGATTTCAAGTTTGGTTCTTAACGCATCTCTTCCAAGTGATTTTGGTTGTTCCCTCCTCACGGTTTCCATGATCTTTTATATCATGGTGTGCTATGAATGGGGCACTTCGAGTGCAAGGTCTTGATTAGGTCTTTTGTTTGTTTTTCTTTTTTTCTTGTGGGTTACCCAGTGTTGATTGCACATTGTTTCCTCTAGGATTCATGTGTGGTGCTGGGGCAATCCTTGCATGTTTGTTTTGAGTCAGTTTGTCAGTCCTCTAGAAAGTTGGTGAATAGGCCTTGCTATTCTTGGTAACCTTGGCAATTAACCAACATTCCTATATTAAATCTAGTGCTCAACTACGTGGTGGTACTTCTCTTTGAAGTATCCCCCCACTCAAAAAGCTTCAATGGATTCCCTTCATCTCCATTATCCCCTATCCATATCCAACATCCATCTCTCCCACCCTTGCTTGTGCATTAGTTATCTCTCAGAATCAATCATCACTCTTAGCTTTAGGGATCCACAATCTTAGTTTTAGGGATCCACCCATCAAATCAATCCACCAAGCCTCATCTTTTGAGATCCACAAATCCTCGTCCTCGAGATCTCCAAATCCCATCTTCCATCAATCTAACTCTTTGGAATACTATTGCATCAGCTTTATCTTCCCATCATTCATTCCCTCCTCTTGGTTTCCTTTTATAGTGCTCCACTCCTTCATTCTCCCCCCAATCCTGGAACATCTTAAGCTTGCTTCCTTTTGTGAATTTGACCTCCCTTTATCATTCTCCTATAGTGAGAGTTTGAGCTAATTCAACCCCTTCTCTTTGCCAATCTGTGTCTCTGCTCGTCTCAAATTCTTATGCTTTTCAAGAAGCCATTGAGCCTCATATTCTCTCTCCACCGCCTTCTTGAGGGGGCATCTCATAGTCTAGTCTCTCCTCTTCTTATCTGAGACTGGGGAAACTTTGTTGCTAAAACATCTTCCTCATGTCATTTATATTCAAACTTCTTTGAAATATTGTTGTCTCAACACTATGTCAAAGAGGGGGAAAATTTAGACACCTAAATCTTCTTACACTTCTTCGGTAATCCTATTTAGTTATCTCTAAAGGCATCATTAATTAAATTCTTATTTAATTAATCCTTTTCCATCCCCTAGCTAATTAATTTAATTAATCATCTATAGTCCTAATTGATAAATCAAATAACCCATTATTTATCAATTAATCCTATTCCCCTATCTAATTCCAAAAAACCCCATTTATTAAATAAATCTATTTAAAAAATCTATCCCTCAAACCTAATAACCCCTAAGCCTATCCCTAATCCCTCCATTAGCTTAATCCACCCATACTAACTAAGCTTAGCCACTAACTCACCCACCCTCATCAATACCATCCACTTGCACATCTCTAACATCCCTAATATAATCCTAACCCAAGCCTAACCCATCCCCTAATCATTTTTACAATCCTAAATAAGCTTAAGACTTTCCTAAGCCAAGACAAAGTCTATCCCCTCAAAATATCCCACCCACCTAGTCATAAAGGAAGCCCATTATCCCTTAAATGCCCTTAAATGCTCTTACAAGTACTTATGAGGGCCATTTAAAGCCTTGAGCCTCTTTTTTTGACTCATTCATGCCCTTTCCTCCACCCACTCTCCCTGTGACATGTGTCACTCTCTGATTGGTTGTAAGGAAGCACAATCCATGTGCTTTCCTCTCATTCAATCTGAGCCCTCCTTAACCATTTCCACATCCTTGCATCTTAGCCCTCCATCCCTCAAGTCTCTTGCCTATAAATTGGATCCTCTCCCAAGCTAAATGATCACAATCCATAACCTTAAAGTTACCATGCCATTTTGAGAAGCCAAATTCATATAAATTTCACATATCCACACCAAAATCCATATAAATTCCACCATTGAAGCAATTTGAAGCTTGAGCATACATCCCAAATCCACATAATAGACACATCTCCAAATCAAGTGATCGTCCTCATTGAGAGAGCCTATCCATGGCTCATATTCTCATTTGAGGACCTCACTTTCTCTCTCTTGAAGTTTATATTGATTTTGTTAGTTAATGCTTTGGTTTTTAAATAGATTAGTATTTCTTGCTAACATATTAGTGTACACACATATATTATAAGTTTTTGGGATTAAATGTAAGCATTTAAGGCACAAGAAGCCAGAATGAATAGAACATTTGTCCCTTATATTGTAGCAAGTTAACATAAGCATCAGAGCATAAATGCTAGGATGACCAAAATGTTGTTGACAGATACACCAAACACACAAGAGATCCATCTTATACTAAGAGCTTAGTATTTATTCTGTCCACAACTACCCTTACATTCATAACCTAAGACAAAAGTGTGCTAGATATACTCATAGTGACCCATACATTCACTTAACAGGATGAGTATTAGTATGTATCATAGCATGAAGAGTTCACTCCAACAGACAAGGAGAAGAACCAATATTATTCATGTATTTGTATAAAAGGAGTCAAGGTACACCCTGCCATCCAATATGAGATGGAGGATCTTATAGTGGACACCTCTCTTATAGTAATATGTCAACTAATTGGAACTAAACCACAGACAGAAAGCAAAGAAAAGATCATGTCCTTAGTCATTACTTCGCTAGTCAAAAATGACATCATCAAGTTCCTTGAGGAGACATGATGAAAGAAAAAGTGAAACAAACAAATAAAATACTCAACATATTCAAACAAGTATTTCATTTTGAGTTTAGTGTTTTTGGGATTGATGTCAAGCGTTAATGTCCAGAACATGTTTGAAAGAAATGTCTTCAGTAGGGTGGCAATAGTAGACAGACATAGCCAGAATGACTAGTGACTGATGTCAAAGAGGTATCTTCAAAGTGAAGAACCTAAGAGGATCAAGGGACAGTAGAAAAACATAGCTAGAATGACTAGTGATTGACACAAAAGAGATCTTCCATAAAGGAATCTAGAAACATAACTCGAGCAATAGTAGGCAGACATAGCTAAAACAACTAGTGACTATTGTGAAAGAGATTCTATAAGGAGAATCTTGAAAAGAGTGACACTAGTGATAGTAGGAAAACATAGCTGAAACAACTGATGACTATTGCAAAAGATATTCTATAAGGAGAATCTTGAAAAGAGTGACACTAGCGACAATAGTCAGACGTAGTGAGGACCACTGGTGACTATCACACAAGAGATTATGTGGGAAGAATCTTGAGAGAGAGTGACACTAAAGGGGAATGTCCCCATGATATGATAAGACTCAATCCATGGATACATGAGCAAAAAGTGGGAAAAGTAGGAAAGCAACTATATAGGAAGCCATAAGATGCACTACAGGATGGAGCACTAGGAACAAGAGGCACCTGTTTACCAAGATTTTACCTTCTTGGCAGAGCTTTCATTTTTTTGCTACCATGATGCCTATTTCCAAGTTTTCACCAATGTCACTTTTCTTGTTTTTTGATTTTTTGTTTATTTTTCTCTTTTTTATTTTTATTTTGTATTTTTTAGAATTTTAGAATTTTATTTTTTTGGTGTTACCAAGGCACCTATTGGTAGGTTTTCACTAGGGTAACAATTTTTTTAGGACTTTTTCCAATTTTTAGAATTTTTTTAGGACATATAGATATGTACAAAGAGCTACTGAGATTAAATCAACTATAAAACCACTTCAAGTGGAGAGTGTTGACAAGTTCTTAAGCACTTCTCCCTCAGCTATGGAAAACTGGTAAGAATTGGATCCATACACTATAATAATGATGTAAGGACCAAGCCAGTTTGGTTCAAATTTCCCTTTTTAGACTCACTGTTGTTGATTCTTAGGGTTCTCTCTCAGGACGAGATCACCCAACTAGAAGTCACACGGCCTAACTTTTTGATTGTAGCTTCTTGACATTTTCTATTGTAAGCTCGTAGATGATCACACACCGCTTGTCAGCATTCATCCAGTAACACTAGCTCCTAAAGCTGAGATATCCTATAATCTTCATTAGTAATAAGGCCCTTCATAGAGATTCTCAAGGTAGGAATCTTGACCTCTATTAGGAGTATAACATCTGCTCCATAAACCAAACCAAACTCCTAGATTTGTTGACTGTGTGATGGAGGATCTTGAGGATCACCTTATTAGAAGCCTTAGCCTAGCCATTACCCTAGGGATAATAGATGGAAGACCAATGTTGTGTTATTTTGAATCATTTGCATAGTTCTTTGAGTTCTTTATTTTTGAACTATCCTCCATTGTTAGTAATGATTGAGGATGGTACACCATACCTCTAGATGATGTAGTTTGTGTTAAAGAGAGCTACAATTTTTCCATTGGTGATTGTGAGAGGTACTACTTCTACCCACTTCATGAAGTAGTCTATAGCTTTGATAATGAACTTATGTCCATTAGATGAGGTTGGGTGAATTTGACCCATAAAGTCGAAGGCCCATTGTTGAAATGTCCATGTTGTAGTAGAGGGAATCAACTCCCTAACTAGAGTGTGGATTAGATTCCCATGGAGCTAACACTACTTGCAGGATCTAGTGTACTTGATTGCTTCTTGTTCCATTTTAGGCCAATAGTAACTAGCTCTAATGAGTTTGCAAGCTAGTGTCAAGCCATTTGAGTGGGATCCACAAATGCCCTCTTGAACATCAATTAGTGCGCATTTGGACTCTTCAAGTTCTAAACACCTAAGGAGTGTTCTATTGAGACCTCTCCAATATAGGTTGGTAGCAATAATGACATACCATGAAGCATTATGAATAAGGTAACATTTCTTATTCCAAGTCAAACCTTCTAGAATGGTTTGATTATGGAGATAGGAATAGATGTGATGGTAACAGGATGATTCTTGTGTTACAATAGAACAAATCATCCTAGAATTAAGAGTGTCGTAGGCTAGGTAGTGTAATGCTTCCACCAAGAACTCATGTCAGAGATCATTTTCAAGCATCTATAGCAAGGAGGCCAAAGTAGCCATAGCATTAGCCACTTTATTATCTGCTTGAGAAATTTTTTGGAAGGTGATCTATGCAAAATACTTCTTCAAGTCATCAACAATGTCTTTATAAGGAATTAATTTCTCATCCTTTGTTTGATACACATCATTAACTTGGTTGATTACAAGCTGAGAGTCCCCAAGGATGTCTTACTAATCCATTCTCCATTCAGCTACAATTTTCATGCCATTGATCAAAGGCTCATATTCAGCAATGTTATTTGTACAAGGGAACAAAATCTTGTATGCTTTGGGAAATGAATATCTCTGTGGTGTTATGAAGAGTAATCCAATACCAGATCCCTATTGTGTGAAGGATCTATTGAAGAACATGACCCATTTTTGGTGTGTGAGTGTTAGAATTGACTCATTAGGGAAATCAATGTTCATTGGTAGGAGACTCTGCATAGGTGCATCTGCTAGCTGATCTACAATTGCTTGTCCCTTTATGGCTTTTCGTTCAACATACTAGATGTCAAATTCACTAAGTATCATGACCCATTTAGCCAATCTTCTTATTAGAGCTGCCTTACTAAGCAAGTACTTTAGTGGATCTATTTTAGCCACGAGCTATGTAGTGTGGGAAAGCATGTAGTGTCTCAACTTTTGGCAAGCAAAGATAACTACCAAGCAAGCTTTCTCAATGATGTTGCAGTTTCTATCATAAGAGATCAATGTGGGACTCAAGTAGTAAATAGTTCTCTCCTTGTTATCATTGTCCTCTTGAGCTAATATAATTCCTAGAGATGTTTCAGTTGCTAAAATGTAAAAAATCAAAGGCTTCCTATAGATAGGAGGCATCAAGATTGGTGGATTGGCAAGATATTGTTTGATCTGTGTTAAGATTTTCTCACAGTCTTGATTCTAGTTAAATTTCACACCCTTATGTAAAGTCTTTGTGAAGGGTTGTGATATATCCACCAATTGTGAGATGAACCTACGAATAGATTGGAGTCTTCCTTATAGACCTCTCATCTGGCTGATGTTTTGAGGTGGAGGCATATCCATAATTGCTTGAACTTTCTCTGGATCCATGTCAATTCCTTTTGTAGATATGATGTACCCCAGTAACTTTCTTGATGTGACACCAAATGCACCTTTCTTAGGATTGAGTCGAAGATTGAATTTTTCCATGTGATCTAGGATGGGTCCCAAATCTTGTAGATGAGTATTGTGTTTTTCATTTTTGACCAAGGTATCATCCATGTATTCCTCCATGGTCTTATGCATCATGTTATGGAAGATTGTAGTTATTGCTCTCTAATAGGTCACACCAGCATTTTTCAAGCCAAATGGAATTACATTCCAGTAGAAATTTCCCCATGCACATGTAAAAGTAGTCTTCTCTTGATCTTCTGGCACAATTTTTTATCTGATTGTAACCAAAAAAACCCATCCATTAGTGAGTACATCTCATAGCCTGCTATCATGTCCACTATCATATCAATGTTGGGAAGTGGAAAATCATCCTTAGGACATGACAAGTTGAGATCATGGAAGTCGGTACAAACTTTGATAGATTTATCATGCTTAGAGATTGGAACAATGTTTGATATCCATTCGGCATAATCAATTGCACGGATGAATCCTACTTTCTAAAGTTTCTCCAATTCTACTTTGACAAGCAATGCAACATGAGGATGCATTTTCTAAAGTTTTTGTTTAACTAGTTTGATGCTTGGTGTGATGGACAAGTGATGCATGATAAGATTAGGATCCATTCCTGGCATGTCAAAATAGACCCAAGCAAAATTTATCTTCTTTTCTCAGAAAAAGGTAATGAACTCTTCCTTTTCTTTAGGAGGTAGTGACTGTGCTAGATGTATCATATGAGGATTATCTTATGTACCCAAGTTGATTGGCTATGTCAGCTCTATCAACACTAATGATCTCTCTTGAAAGTGACTTGGAAGTGCATCAAATATCTCATCTATGGGTGCCTTAGAGAGGTTTTCACCCTTGGATACATCTTTTTTTTTTACTTTTTTGGGTTCTGACACTGCCACAATGTGGTTTTCACCATTAGACCTTTTGCATTTTTTATTTTTTATTGTATGACTAAGATATTTGATGTTAGCTTCAATCATGTTGATGCTTTGTTCATTGGTGGAAGATGTTACATGTTTGACAATGTTTAGGTAGCAGGCAAGAGCATAGTCATTTTGGAATGTGGGGTCATCAGTAGATGCATTAGGGTTCCAGTCTATAAGCTTAGGATGTGCAAGTGAAAGAGTAGTGATGGGTTCAATTGTGTTCACAGTATATTCATTAATTTCTTGGACCAGCGATTTGAGACCTACATTGACTTCAACCAAAAGTGTGTTCGAATGCCTCTAAGTACTAAAGTCAGTAATTGATGACTCTAGGACACTAGTTGGATTAGACCCATCCAACCTAACCCTAGATGTTTCACCCACTTCAATTTGGTTTTCATAGACATGAACTTGGTCAATATCTTTATTAGTAGTCACTTTTGAAAGAGAGTCAAACTCATATTCCTTAGAATTAATGCTACATGGTGAGAGACTATAGAACTCCCCAATAGTGATAGGGACATACTCACCTTCATCATCTAGGTTCTTACATAAGTACTCAATATGCAATGACTAACCAGACTCTCCCTTTTCTGAATGAGCTTTGGGTTGATCAGTATTGTCCTCAGAAGAATCAGTAGTATCATCCATAATGCTAACACATGGCACAAAGTCATCTGACTCAGCAATGAATTTAGCAAGATTGTGAGGAATAGGATAAGGATAGGGATCCTCATCATCAGATTGTTCCTCTTGAGTATCTAACTCAGCTTGTGACTTGTTTCCAAATAAATTCTTAGGTTCTGGTATGAATTTGTTAGCTCCCAAATGGAAGGGAACTTTCTTAAAGCCTAAGCCAGTTGTATCACTATTTCTTCAAGCTATTGCCTTGATGGGATCAATTAGGCCATTGTTATTGCACCCAATAGGGCCAGTTCCCTTGTATCTAAAACACTTCATGAGCCTAAGACCAAGTCCATATTTCTTACGAGTGATTTCTTGAGCTTTCTCTATTAAGTCTACTGTAGTCTCTTCTCTGTAAAGCCATGTAGCAATGGCTCTATTTTCACTTTTATCCTATAGGGGAACTTTAGCCTTGACAAAAGTGCCATTATACTTGGTTTGAGGCATCAACACAAATGGTTTCTTTGCCTCTAAGGGTCTCCCATAATGACAAGGAGACTCTGGAGGAGATGTTAATGATATCATTGGTTCAATATGGTACTCTCCCATGCTAGTTTATTTTAGTTTGAATGACTGCTCAATTTGTTTCAACTTATTGTAATGATAATCAGTGGACTTCCTGTTAGTGGGGATGAAATTTTCAGTAGCTCTCAACATATTATAGGTATAGCTAGTATTGGCAAGAATAGTGACCTTAGAGCCATGAAATGGGAATTTGATGAATTGGTGATATGTGGATGGCACATCATGCATCTCATGTATCCATGGCTGTCCTAGTAGAATGTTATAAGACAAGGGAATGTTGAGCACTTGACAAGTGACATCCCTTTCTATAGGACCGATGTGAATGGGTAAGACCACAAGACCTAGAGACTTTTGTTCAACTTCATCGTACGCTTTGATAGTGATCTTGTGTCGAGGATCAATAGAGTCCTCAAAATAATTCAATTGTCTTAGCAAAGTAGCAGAGACAATTTTTAAGCCAGTGCCATTATCGATGAGTACCTGATGAACACGTGTCTGATGTATCATGACCTCAATGTGTAGTGGTTGATTGTGCAAGTGACTCAATGAGTTATCATCCTCCTTAGAGAAGGATATAAAATAAGGTGAGGTCAGGTGACCCACCATGGATTGAAATCACTCAAGATCAAGATCTTGAGGAACATTTGCTTCAATGAGGGCTTTGTCTATAATCTACCTATGATTAGGTGAGATTTTAAGTAACTCAAAAATGGAGATTTGAACATTAGTTCATTTCAATTGATCAAGAACACTATAGCTAGTTGCTTTTAAATTCGTTGTGAGTTTTGCATCATTTCTAAAAGGACCAGCAAGGATTTTTTCCTTATGATGTTCAAGATTAGGAGTAGAAGGTGCAAGGCCTTTGAGCACCAACTTGGCATGAGAGTGAGTAATAGTATTAGCACAGTGTTGCAAAGATGTGTTATCTATTGTTTTGGAAGTAGGGCCCCTCAAGACAAATGGTGTCTTGGGTTTATCATTATCTTGTTTGCCCTTAATGGTAATTACATCATAGTATTCAGAATCCACAATTTCAACCTTGTTGTTGGGCTTTGGTTTTGAACTCTCTCCTTTTTCATAAGCTAGGAAAGGCTCTTTGAAGGCCTTGTGATCTGATTTTTTGCTATGTCCATCTACCACAAGTTCACCAACATCAATCAGGTCCTTGAATTTGTGGCACAAGTTTATGCAGTTGCTAGTTTTGTGCCCCTTATTTTGGTGACACTCATAGAATGAGGTTTCATTCCACCATGTTAGACATGGTTGCAGATCATAGGGGTGAGGGTTGTCTAGTGATGAAATAAGCTTGTGTTGTAACAATGTTTTGTAAACCACATCCAAAGGTTCACCTAGGGGTGTATACTCTTGCTTAGGGCATGTGGACCATGAGTTTCTTGGTTTGTTCCTGAACATCTTGTTGTTAGGAGGAGGCTTCTCAACATTTTTGGATGCATTGAGACTATCTATGAGATTAAATTTCACCTTAGTAGGTTTGGGAGTTACATTGTCAACAACCCCATCATATACAATTTCTCGATTCTTGTTGACATATTTGGTTTTATCCTTGTTGGAGGTGGAACCTTGTTTTGTGTCCTTCTAAAGAGTAAGTTCACCCTTTTTTACCATAAATTCCTCAATACGGATAGCCTATGTGATAATGTCTTCAAAGGTACATGATCCTTGAAGTTGGACTCTATACCCAAAATTAGGTGGGAGATTATCAGTGAAGATGTCAAGCTTTTCCATTTCTAGAATCTTGTGTGAATATTTAGTGTATAGTTGTCTCCACCTCTGGAGAAATGTGAGGAAGGGCTCCCCAACTTCCTGCTTAAGGTTACTTAGATCTTAAATATTGATAGGGTGTTGAATTTTATGAGAATAATACTAGACAAACAAGTTGGCAATTTCATCAAACATCTTGATGCTGGGAGGAAAGTGTGAGAACCATTCCAAAGCCTAACCACCTAGAATTCTGAGGAACAAATGCATGAGATATGTCTAGTTATGCATAAATTCCATGCATAATGCACAAAATTCCCATAAGTGATCTTTGGGATCAATGGTTCCAAAGTATTTGTCATACTTAGGTAGTTCTACTCCTCTTGGGAAAGGAGGCATGTCTATGCTCTTGTCAAATGGAAATGGACAAAGAGTGTCTAGGGTGTATGTTTTAGTGGGTTTGTCTTTCTCTTGCATCATCTGAGCCAGTTGGTCTTGCATAATTTTTAGTTGTTTTTGGAGTTTGGAAGTCTCAGTTTCTTCTTCAAGTGTGATAATGGTTTCCACATTGAAATGATAGGGTATTTTAGCTCCCTCTTGGGCAAGTTGGAGAAAGTACCTTTCTTTCTCTTCGTTGAGTAGAAATCTCATGACCTTTTGAAAGTTTGTGTCTCTTCAACATTTTTTTGTGTTCAAGAAGTATTTCCACCTCTTCCTGATCCTCATTAGTATCATGGTCTTTCTCTTTATCATTCCTAGGTGGTTAATGATGTCTTCTATGACTACCATGTTCAGGTTTGCGATCAGTCATTGTAGGAACATTTTCAGTTTTAGTACATTATGATTTGAAAGGTCCTTTGAAAAGGAAGTCCAACATTTTTTTTGGAGATACAAGACCTCTACTAGTCTTAGGATCATCTTGATATAGAGGGTTCCTAGTTTGTCACATGTTTATGAAAAAAATTTGCTAGACTCAAGGTGACCTAATGGGTGAGGGAGATCGTGAACATGCCTTACTAGATGAACTGGGTGTAGACTATGTAACAAAAGGAAGGCAACCTCTACCACAATTATGACCCCTAGCATGACTTCACCTAAGTCTAAGATAATAAAACATGTTGCTACTCCTTGTTGTGATAGTCATAGACAAGGACATGAAGCAAGAACCTGGACAAGGACCACACTAGAAGTTAGTCTCAACAGGATAAGATAAGAGTGTTGTATACTAAGCCACAAATAGTTTGATTTGAAGGTTAGGACAGCCAAAGATTATGACTATCATAACACAGAGTATGCCAAGCACTAAAGAATGATAATAAAGACAACTTAAGGATGAGACTAGTCAAAGTACGGATCACAAATCTTTAGCTAAGCTAAATTTCATTGTTTGCAGACTATTTACAGATAGAGAAGGGAGAACTCGATGCTAGAAATAGACTAGATGCAAATCATAGGTTGCTTAAATGAGCTGATTTGATAGTTTTAGAACAAAATCTCATGTGAAAATTCTCTGTGAGGTGCACGAGAAAGTATACTGGGTGACGCAAAATCTCAGAACAATAGTTTAAACTTGCATGAAGAGTTGCTCCAGGTCGCATAAAGAACTAACAGGTTAAACAAAGACACTTGGCAAGATCTTGCATAGGCATACGCAAGTTCTCATGTGAAGACCTGGATAGGATCGTGCGAAGATGTGACTGCTTGCATAAAATGTTGCAAGATTTTGTGCAAAATTCTAGACCAATTTTAGAATAGAGTTGAATTTCGAAGAGATTTTCAACAGTTTCTAATAGATTGCAGGTTTATTTGATAGATAATAGATAGATTACAAGGTTGATTTTTTAGATTTGTAAAAGTGATGTTGGATTTCAAACAAGACAAAGTGTTTTCAACAGGGTGCAGGAAGCAAGTAGTAGTCGAATACAATGCAACTAAGGGCAAAGCAACTCAAAGGGATGGGGGAGTCTTGACTTTTGGTTTGTTTTAGACAAGTTTGGAACTTTTATGACTTGATAAAAAACACACTTTATCCCTAGAAACAAAAAATGGTAGAGAAGGAAAAACCTTTTTCCCAAATCTTATGCGCATGCATGTACCTATATACATATATATATACACTTACTTACTTACGTACATGCATATAATATTAATTTGAAGTTGCAATTAACTTTAGTTTTATACACATATCACATGATCATGTTATGGATAGTATGATAATTGAGTTTTACTATTTATAATGTGATAATGTTATTTAAACATAGAAGTGCAATTACATTTAGGCTTCATAATAGACCTATTAAACTACCCAAAGGCTTGGGTTGATATTTTCCATCTATTTTCATTCCTTTTGATGTTTTTAATCTGCTAAGATCAATTCTCATTTTGACTGGGTTTGCAAATAGTGAAGTGGGTATCTCTAAAATTACGACCATAATCTCACACATGTTATTACCTTTACAACCATATAATTTTTTTAATTTTTGGACAACATTAGCATTTTGAAGTTATTTTTTCTATATTAGTGTCTTCACAGTCCTCTCAAACATATGTCTTGTTAATCAATTGTATGTTTTCTTTGATGTTACACAAACTATCATATCTTTATCAATCAGTGTATGTCGAACTGACTCAAGTAATGAAGATAGTTTACTATGTCTGCCAAGTATTCCAGTGTTTGCCAAGTTTAAAAGATAGTGTCTACCGAGTTCACTTGGGTATCAAAGAGAAGTTCATAGAAATTGAGTGTTAATCGAACTCAATTAGTTGACAAAGGAAATTTGAATGGAACCAGTGTTAACCAAGCTTACTTGGTTACCAAAGGAAGTTTGTGAAGATGAAGTGTTAACCAAGTTCACTTGGTTAACATAGGAAAATCATTCTAGTGTTAGTTTCTACCAAGTAGGGTCAGCTAACAAAGGATTTTCTTGTTTTGGCATATTGAGTTTTATGGATTTGGTTTTTGGTTCTAGCCAACTAAGGAGCTAAATATTAATTATTCTAAATTATATTTAATCTGACTTGAAAATGAATATGATATAAGTATGAGGTCAAGTTGAGGATTGAATGTGTGAGAATGTATGAAAGATAAGAAGAGAAGGTGAACTGGAAGGATAAGCAAAATATCCTTGTTGGGCGGCAAAGATTAATCTAATTAGGAAGGATCAAGTATTTGGGCTAGAATTAAGATCTAAAATTAGTAGTACAATTGCATCAACAATCAGGTCATATCATTGTTACTCTCTAACCATTGTAGAAGTGTATCAAATCTCTTAACAGAGTTAGCTTAATAGCTATTTGCCAAATCCTCTAATAAGGTGGCATTTCTAGATTGAAGTGTCTAAAGACCTCTAACAAGGTCACTGCTAATAGGATGATTAAATCCTCTAACAAGGTCACACCTAACAGTGTGTTTTGTAACCTTTAACAGGGTTAGCTCCTGATCGGGCTCACTTCAAAAGAGTGAAAATTAGTAACTAGTTGCAATTGGTGGTTTTTCCCAAATTGGGTTTCCACATTAAATCTTGGTGTCACTTGTTTCCATGCTATTTTTTTTATGTGTATGTAACTAAGTTAATTAAGGTTAATCAAGTTAATATCTTATGATGTAGTGTTCAATATTTTCTGAGTAAAAGTTGGTATTATAGTGCTTGTCAAGTTACAGCATATTGTTAGTGTTAACCAAGTAACAATAGTTTTAGTGGAGTTTATGTATTGTATTGACATCTAAGGAATCTGGGATTTATTTTATTGGTAAGTGATTCACCTCTCCCCTCTCAGTTACTCCTCTTATATTTCCAACAATTGGTATTAGAGCTTTTTGTGCTTGTAGAGAAGGTTTCAAGGACCTAAGCTAAAAGTTCAAGATGTCTTATAGAAGAGAGATTCCCAAGTTGAACAAAGATAACTTTGAGTCATGGAAAGAACTTATGGAGCTACATTTGGTGATCATTAGTAATCTAGTTCTAAAATATTTCAATGTTAAATATAAGGCTCCTACTGGAACAATGAATATGGAGGAGATTATTGAAAATAAGAATCATAATATCATGATGATTGACATTGCATCAACTCTTAAATATGTTGAATTTGATGAGGTCAAAGGGTGTGCTACTTCTCATGAGATGTGGACAAAGATAAAGGATAAATGGAGGTGATGATAATGTGAGAAGAGCCAAGGCAAAAAGCTTGAGAGGTTAGTTTGATCAGATGAAGATGAGAGAGCATGAAAATGTTGTAAAATATGTTGACAGAATCAAAGCCTCTGGAGGGACAATTGAAGATGTGATAGTGGTAAGTAAGGTACTCAAAACTCTTCCTCCTATCTATTTAATGAGAGTGCCATCTATTCAAGAGATGAGATGTGATCCAAATAATAAGATAACCTTGGATTCTCTAGTGGGAAGATTGATAGCATTTAAGCTAGATAACTATGATAATTATGTTCCTAGTTCTAGCAATCTTGATTCTACATTTGAAGCCAAGTTGTCACTCAAGAAAAAAGCTACAAATTCTAAAGGAAAATAGTCTAAAATTGAAGAGGAAGACAATTCTTATAGTGGTCTTGAATCCATTAAAGCACTTCTTACAAGGAGCTATCCCAAAGGCAAAGGAAAGTACAAAGGTAAAATTCCTCTAATTTGTTTTTTCTTGTGAAGAAGTTGGTCACATTGCTACAAGGTGTCCAAAAAAAGAAGACAAAGATGAAAAGAAGAATAGAAAGTACAAAGGAAAGAAGGATTTCAAAAACTACAAATACTACAAGGATAAAGGTAAGAAGTATTTTTTCATGGCTAAAGATTCAGATAGTAGTGATGATTATGAGATGGTCTATATTGTTGTAAGAGATGAATCTGATGATGAAGAATATAAAATGGCACGTATTTATCATGTTAGCAAAAATGATACATGGATTATTGATAGTGGTTGTTCTCATCATATGGCTAATGAAAAAATGAAGTTTGAACATATGGAACGCTATGATGGTGGAGGAGTAAGGTTTGGAAACAACCATGTTGCATAAAAGGAAAAGGTTGTATTTCTCTAACCAATAAACTCATATGTGACAATGCTTATTGGGTTGAAGGATTGAAACATAATCCACTGTGTGTGGCATAGTTCAATAACATTAGATTAAATGTAGATTTAATGAATGGGAAGGCCAAGCTTCTATATGGAAAAGGAAATCTAGTTGGATCTGGTAACCAAACAAAAGGTAACTCATTCTACCTAGATCTTAGTAAAAGTACATGTTTCATTAATCAAGTAGAAGAAAGTTGGTTATGGCATAAAAGGTTATTTCATGTAAACTTTGATAACCTAATCAAGATAAGAAAAAAAAAGGAGTAAGACATATTCCTAGATTGCCTATGCAAAAATTGTCAAATTAGTAACATGGGCAAGACAAGTTATAAGATCAAGAACTGTCATTCTAAAGAAGTCTTGGAGTTAGTTCATATAGACCTTTGTGGACCTATTAGCATTGAGAGCTATAGTGGAGACAAGTACTTTATTTTTATTTTTAATGATTATTCCAAGATGATGAAAGTAATGTATCTAAAAGATAAGTCTAAAGATTTTCACAAGTTCAAGTGGTATCCAGCTAGTTGAGAAGGAAATAGGAAAGAAGCTAAAAAATTTGAGATTAGATAGAGGAGGTGAATTCAATTCTATTGAATTCAATGAATTATGCATTGAAAGATGAATCAAAAGATATGTATTTTCCCCTGGTACACCTTAGAAAAATGGTATAGCAAAAAGAAGGAATAGACCAATCATGGATTGTGCAAGAACCTTGATGATAGAAAAGAATTTTGCAATCAAATATTGGAAGGAAGCAATTAGTATAATAGTTCATACCTTGAACAAAGTACATCTAAAGAAAGACTCAAATAAAAATCCTTATGAACTATTGTATGGCTACAAACCTAATGTAAGTCACTTGAAAGTATTTTTTAGAAAATGTTATATTTTGAAGGAGACTAGGAAAAGTAAATTTGATGTCAAAAGTGACGAAGGCATATTCCTAGGATACTCCAATAGAAGTAAAGTAAATGTTTAGTCTAACCATTCATAAGATCATAGAAAGTGTGCATGTGAAGATTTATGAGTTTGTAGAAAAGAGTGAAGAAGAGAGGGGCAAAGGACCTAAAGATTACAAAAAAAAATTACTTTGAACCTAATACATTGCCTAATCCAATTAGAAGTCAGTAGACTTCACCTCCCAAGTTTCCAAAATCTCCAGAAGCACTTGAGTTGTAGCCAATGCAACCTGAGTCACAGTCTAAAGGATCCAAGTCAGAGTTAGAGGCTACTAAATTATAGCCAGTGCAACCCAATTCTGAATTTGAAGGACCCAAGTGACAGACAATGGGACCCAAGCATGATGCAGAAGATCATGGTGAGGCAAGTGGAAAAAGTTCTAAATCCAAAGTACCTATATTCACAAGATATGTTAAAAGGCACCATGCACCTAAGAAGATCATTAGAGAGAAGTTAGATGGTACAATGATAGGAACAAATTGAAAGGTACATGTTTGCTTGCTGAATTTGAACCTAGAATAGTTAAAGATGCTTTGGATAATAAAAGTTGGATTGAAGCAATGAATGAAGAGATAGAACAGATAGAAAGGAATAAAACCTAGACTCTTATTCCTAGATCCAAGGATAAGAATGTAATTGGCACAAAGTGGGTTTTCATAAATAAGTTCAATGAAGATGGAGAAGTTTCAAGAAAGAAAGCAAGGTTAGTAAGAAAAGTTTATTCTCAAGAGGAAGGCATTGACTATGGTGGAAATTTTTCTCCAATTGCAAGATTAAAAGGTGTTAGGACCTTACTTTCTTATGTTTCATATAAAGGATTTAAAGTGTATCAAATGGATGTGAAATCTACATTCTTGAATGGAAATCTAGAAGAAGAATTTTACATAGAACAACCTGAAGGTTTTGTAGATCCTAGCAAAAAGGATATAGTTTGTAAATTGCACAAAGCATTGTATGGTCTCACAGAAGGTCTCAGAGCTTGGTATGAAAGACTTCATGATTACTTGATGAAGATTAGTTTTCAAAAGACAAATGATAATAGCAACCTATAAATAAAAGAAGGACTAGACAAGAAGATTGTGTTGTCATAAATCTTTGTGGATGATACATTGTTTACTGGAAATTATGATTTGTGCAAAGATTTTTCTAAGAAAATGAGTAAGAAATTTGAGATGTCAATGTTTGGAGAAATCAAATTCTTTATTGGCTTGTAGGCTCAATGAAAGAAAGATGGTATCAGCATTACTCAATCTAAGTATATCAAAGAGATACTGAAGAAGTTTGGAATGGAGGATTCAAGACTAGTTGGAACACTTGTGTCTACTAGACATAAGCTTTCCAAAACTGATGATTCCAAACCACATATGGATCAATGATTGGAAAAATTCAGTATGTTGTGCATACTAGGCCTAATATTGCTCGTACAATTGGTATGTGTTAGAAATAAGGAATACTGAGAGGGGATGTGAATCAATATTCTACAAACTTTTATTAGCAACTAGATACTATTTATTACTTTGAATCATACATAAGAAAGTAAAAATTTAATGTTGAATAGTAAAAGTAACCATGCATAGAGAGAACTCATAACATTATATTTTGTTAACTAGGGAAACCCTGGCCAAGGGAAATCCCCAGTGGGGATGATATCCACTAGATGATGTACTAATATAAATGTTCCTTGTTAGAGGATGAACCCTGTTAGTAGTCTATAAAATCATTCAGTACATATGATTTCCTATTAGGAGACTTTGAATCCCTATTAGGATATTCCAACCCTATTAGGAGTTTTTATACAATTTACGCAAGAAGAGCTCACTACCCAAACATTCACTTTCAATTACAAGAAGAGATCACTGCCCAAACAAGTATTTACTCTTTAAGTTCCTCAAGTACATAATTATAGATGATGTAACTTCTCTCATCTAATCTATTTCCTTAGCTCAATCTTAGATCACAAAATTAGGTTATCAAAAACTCACTTTTGCATATGATACAAAACTTACTATTCATAACTTTCACACATCACTTACAAATAACTTCACAAGATATCTTTGCATAAATACCATACCTTTTCATAAATTTTTGCTAAGCTATCTAGGACCAAAATAAACTTTTCCAACTTAGAGTAAACATTTAGGATGTCATCCCTAATTGGTCAAGTAATTATTTTGTAAACAGAATAATTCCTTTACCTTTTATTTTGTTGGTCTATACATTGGTAAATCATGAATATCTCTTTTCTATACTATCTTTACTAATGTTCAATGTTTTAGAAATCATCATAAACATGTATATTATTTCAATCTAACCTCTCTCTCATAAATAACATCATATAAACAAGTTATACTTCAAAACAATACATTGTTGTAAACCAGTTTCATACTTAGACAATTTTCTAAGTACCAAAAAGCTAAGTATTTTTATTTCTAAGGTTGTCTACAAGCATAGGCATCATGTTTTTCCATCAATGACAACATTTACATATCTACATATAGACAATTTTCATCAATCTCCCCTTTTGGCATTGATAGCAACAAAGTAGGGAAAATTGGTTAAGTATCAAAAACTTTACCAAAACTTACTACACTTACCATCTATTACATATACTACATCTTCATTTATTAAAAATTTTCCCCCTTTTGATATGGATAGAAAATATATAACTTACTTACAATTTTCTTATAAAACTTCTCCCCCTTTGACATCAATGACAAACATCGAAATGTCTAAAAACTATCAAAAAAGTTTTGTCTGTCTGTTGTCATAATCTTTCAAAACTTGTCAAAATTTATGTCTTTCTGCCTCAAGCTGATATCATCTTCATAAAATCATTAAAATTTTCCTTTAGACTATCCATACCTTTCTTCCATGTGTCCTTGGCTACTTCGGCAGTAGTGAGCATTGCACACAAGTCACATGATTCAATCTCAAATGTATTAAGGTCAAAGTATGTGGAATGGGAATAAGTGTCCTTTTTTTTGACACATTCCTCCAATTGTCTCTCAATGTCTAATAGTTTTAGAGCAATAGATTCTCTAAATTCTAATAATCTTCTCAAAACTTTCTCTTTTTCAAGTTGCAGTTTCCTAATGTCAGTGTGAACATCAGCAACTTGTCCTTCAAAATCTTCAACTCTGCTAGAGGGTTGCTATAATTGACTTGTCATAGCTTCCAGCTCACTTAGCTTCCCTTCAGTATTACTATCTATTTCTTTAGTCAACTTGTGAGATAAAGTACATTTGATGTACAATACCTTGCCAACTTTTTGACATCTTTAGAGTTCCTTGATACAAGTATCAACACTCAATAAATCATTCTTTATATTTTGAAAAACAGTCCTAAAAAGATTAGCATCATGAGAAATTTGAGCCTTAGACTCTATAACATTTAACAAATTTGTAAATTCATCATCAAAAGGTTTTAATATTTCTTTGGTTCTTTTCTCAGGGTTTTCTTTTGTATGTTTGGTTGCCAGAGTGTTGTGCAATATGTCAATCACCTCCATTAATGCTCTTTGTAGAATCTTTACTTTCTTATTCTTCTCAATCAACTTATTCAAAGATGAGATCAAGTTAGATTGATCATCATCATCACCTATAAGGTTAGCAAAAGATATTGGAGTGGATGAGCTAGATGCTTTAACCTCATCTTCCCCTTATTTCTTCTCTAATGCATTCCTTTTTTTTCTCTTCCTCTTCCTTCTCCTCTCTTTCTTTCCTTTCTTTTTCTTCCTTTTCTTTTTCTTTCTTTTCTTCTTCTAGCTTCTTCTCTTTTTCATCTTCTCTCTTATTTTCTTTTTCAATCTACTTCTTTTCCTCCGCAAGCAATTTTAGCCTGACTTTTTCAATCTTTTCCTTTTCTTCTTCTAACTACCTTTTGTCCTTTTCAATTAGTTTCAATTGATCCTAAATATTTTCAAAGTGGAACTCAAGCTATCAGAACATACAAAAGGATCATCATCAATATTAATACTGAAACTTGTTTCATCAATTTTCATTATATCACCACTTATTGACACTTCCAAAGTTTTTTCTATAGTGGTAGGTGTTGCCTTTACCTCAATCATCATTTTGTTGATGGCTACAATTATTTCACTTCTTATGACATTCTTATCACATCCCATAAATAAAAGTGGCCTTATCTTGTTTCTTAAGTAGGGTGCTAGTTTACTCATCAATTTCTTGATTTCTTCTTAATCATTAGTTTTGCACATAGTTCTAATCATGGATTTATGAAGTTCCGTGTCTTCTTCATGAATTGGTGCCTTATTTTCTATAATTCTATCATAGACTTTCTAATTCACAAAGCCTTTAATGTCTTTAAATTTCAAATTTTTAAGAATCATATATCTCATAGTAGAGATATCAATCTGCTCTTTCTCAATATCATTGTATAAATCATAGAATTTATTCATTTGCACAAATTTTCCTTCATTAACATAGTTGTGTTAATCTTTTCTATCTTCAATTTCCAGGGTTGCCTTTTTTTACCTACTAGCTATTTAGAAGCAACAACCTTTTCTAGTTGTTTGACTTCTTGTTCCTCTTCTTTGTCTTCACTAGAATCTTTAATCATCAATAATGTTTCCTTCCTTTTCTCAGGTCTAGTAGCTTGTTGCTTGACTCTTTTTTACTTCCTTTTATGTTTACTAGGTTGCTTGACTAATACAATAGCATATGGGATGCTCTGATCAGTAGGAGTTACTACAATGGATACACTAGATGCTTGACCAACTGACAAAGGTGTCACATACATCACACTATGTTCACCAGTTTGTTTCAGTTCAGAGGTTGTTTGTCTAACTGCCTATGATTCTTCTTCTAACATACCGGCCTCAAATAATGCTTTCTTTATTATAGTCACAACCTTCTTATGAAATTTTTTTTTCTAAAGACATCTAGTAAGTTGACTAAGTTATCTCCTCATATGTTCCAAATCTATATGAGGCTTAGTCCTTTCTAGAGCTCAACAATAGATCAATGTAACCAATAGCTACATCATCACTCAATTCATAACCTAAGGGTTCAAAAAATGTTTCCCTTGGTTCTACTACTTCAACATAAGTTAGGTCTATATCTACCATAAAACATATGTCATCCTTAAATTTTTTGACAATTGCTAGTGCAATTCTGAATCTTTGTTTCATTTCATTCTAGAATGTCCTCATAATCAAATTGCCACTATCCAAGATTTTATTTGTAATATGCCTTTGCATACATCTATTATCTTATCCATAGTACATCTTTCACTACTCATGATTTGTGTAACTGATAGAAATGGAAATCTCTTAAGTACATGATAGAAAATATGATTGATCAATGACTAAAATCTGAATACATCATTCTTAGTTCTCTTAATCTTCTCCAAATTCTCAAGGAGTTGTACTCTCAAAATCTTATAGAAATTTACTTGTTCTTTCTCAATAAAAATCTTGTAGGTTGCATAGATAAAGCCTGCTAACAACTCGTCGCTCTTAGAACTTGTGCAAATATAATATGCAATGATTCTGCTCAAGAATCTCACATCATGTTGTTTGATGGTGCTAATCACCCTTGTCTTACCATTATAAACTACTTTACTATTGAGTTCCACCTTCTTCTTAACTCATTTATCACCAATGGGTACACTACCTTATTTGCTAAGATTAGTAACTTCATGAATAAGGTCGATAGAGATGTCAACTACATTGTCTCCAATCCAAAACTTCCCATTATGAATTCTACTTAATATAATTTGAGTCCATTCTTTGTTGTCAAGTTTACAGTAGAAGTAATATCTAACTAGGTCTAAATCTTTTAGATGTTCAAATCTAGGCTTCATAGTGATATCATGGTTGAAAAAAATTTCCATATCCTTTTTCATAAATTCACCTCCAACATTTTCAAACTTGCTACACAAGTAGCTTCCTACGTCTTCAAAGTAAACTACAATGGTCAGAGTTATTAATAAAGTTGAATTAGGGTTTCCTTCTAAGGGTTTCATAGAAACAACCTTCAATTTAGGTCTCTCAACATTCTCAATATTTTGAACTACTATCATGTCTATAATTTCACCAAATAGAAATTTATCAAGTAAATTCTATGCAAAAAATGATAAAATACCTTCTTTGAAAGTAGGGTTTTGCTTGAAATCACTTTGACAAATCACTTTTGGGTGCTATAAGCTTCTAAAATAATCATGATGTGGAAGTAATCAAGTTTTTACTCTATTTATCCAACTTTAACTTGCATTAATTATGTACTTTGCTAACTCAAAAAAGCTATTTATTTAATTCTAAAATCAAATATCTACTCTAAATCATCTATTTGATCTTCAAATGCTACCCATGGTTAATCATAGCTTCATTTCATCATGAAAATGCTCCACAAAACTTCACTCCACGAAATTTGTTGTGAAAACATAGATTTCATCTTCTGTCATAGAATAAAAATTTTCTATTATAATAGTAACTCTTATTTCCTTTATAACTTGTTTTGATAAGCTCTAAATTATAAGCAATCTTAGCTACAATCTAAACTCATCTGGATACATCTTTTCTCAACCTCGCTACTCATAGTTCAATCTTTAAATCAAGTTTCAAATTATGGTGTTGTGAACAAGCTTAATTCAAATTGGTTGAATCAAACTCAATTATTGACTTCAATCTTCCTTTCTCTGCATCATCTTACTTTTCTTCAAATCCAATACTTAATCCCTTTACAAATGTCTCATCAAGTTCTTCTTGAAGTTCACTTACCACATTTCTTTGATCTTCATTATATTTTTTAGTTCTAAAGTTCCTTTCATGATTATTTATGTCATTTCTGAAGTTTCTACCATTGTTCCTTCTATTTCTAAAGTTTCTTCTATTTTTCCTTCTATCCATTGTACAATACTCTGCTATATGTTTAAAGTTGTTGCATAACTGACATACTGGGGTTTTGCTTCTAGGGTTCTATTGATCAATAGGTTTTTGACAATTCTAAGCTATGTCTCCAAAGTTGTTACACATATAACACATGATCTATTTCCATTCTTCATAAGGTCTTCTTTCTCTTGATGTCCTCTCATTAGATCATCTTCTATTTACAAGGTTAGTATTTCCAAACATTTTACAATTTCTTCTATCATTATCATATTTAGGTTTCCTACAATCAATTGCTTTATGACCAATACCATGATAATTATGACAATAAAAATGTGTAACAGGATTAAATGACTTATTTGTACAATCTCTTTTCATATGACCTATTTCATTACATGAAAAATACCTACCTCTAAATTCATACCTGGTTTCTTTAGGAGATTCAACTTGTTTTAGTTCATCCAATTTCTTAGTTTCCTTATCTTGTCCAAATTCTTTAGATTTATCAAAGGATTGACTAGATTCAATCTTATAATTAGAATTTTTTTTTCTTCCAAATCTGATCTATTTTTAGGCTTCTTTGCAAACATGCTAAATAGATAACCAAGACCATTCTTCTCATAGGTAGGTCTTTGTACTAACATTTGTTCATCAATCTTTTCACTGCTAAAATAAATATTTTCAAGTTGTACCTTGCTTTGAGTTAGTTCACCTTTCACAATAGTGTTGTACTTTTGAAGTTTTCATGATCTTTTTTTAATGCTTCAAGTCCAGATGTCTTCTTTGCTAGAATGGCTCAAAGATTTGAATTTTCATTCTTCAAATTAGATTCAACTTTGCTAGGATCACTCTTCAAACTGAACTTCAAATTGGTAATCTTTAATTCATGCTTCAAGATCTTGTACTCTATTTTCAGATTTGAATATTCATCATCACTAATTTCAGATTTATTAGTTTTAGGCTTGGATTTTAGAAGTTCAATCTTATCCTTTAGTTTTCCAATGTACACATTGGAGTCTTCATATTTGTTTCTTAAATTATCTGTTTCTTTAGTAAGGAGACCAATTTTTTCAAGTGTCTCTTCAAGGTTCTTCATCAATTGTTCCATATCCGTAGGGATCTTACTCAAGTTGTTAAGCCTCTTCTGAGTAGCTGAGCTATGATACCAATTGTTAGAAATAGGGAACACTAAGAGGGGGGGTGAATCTATATTCTACAAACTTTTGTTACCAAATAGATATTATTTATTACTTTGAACCATACATAAGAAATTAAAAAAGTACGTTGAATAGTAAAAGTAAGCATGCACATAGAGAACTCATAATACCATATTTTGTTAACTAGATAAACCCTTACCAAGGAAAAACCCCAGTGGGGATGATATCCACTAGATGATGTACTAATATAAATGTTCCTTATTAGAGGATGGACCCTATTAGGAGTCTATAAACTCATTTAGTACATATGAGTCCTTGTTAGGAGAATTTGAATTCTTGTTAGGAGATTCCAACCCTATTAGGAGTTGTGGTACAATGTATGCAAGAAGACCTCACTGCCAAAACATGTACTTTCAATTACAAAAAGAGCTCACTGCCCAAACAAGTAATTTACTCTTTAAGTTCCTCAAGTATAGAAGTATATATGTTGTAACTTATTTCAACTGATCTATGTCCTTAGCTCAATCTTGAGTCACAAAATTCGATTATCAAAAACTCACTTCTATATAAGATACAAAACATCGCATTCATAACTTTTGCACATCACTTACAAATAACTTCACAAGATGTCTTTGCATAAATACCATTCCTTTTCACAAATTTTTGCTAAGTCATCTAGGACCGAAATAAACTTTTCCAACTTAGAGTAAACATCTAGGATGTCATCCCTAATTGGTCAAGTAATTATTTTGTAAACAAAATAATTCCTTTACCTTTTATCTCTTTTTCCTATTGTATGTACTAATGTTTGAGGTTTTATACATCATCATCAACAAGTATACTATTTCCATCTAACCTCTCTCTCATAGATAACATCATATAAACAAGTTATACTTCAAAAAAATACACTATTGTAAACCAGTTTCATACTTGGACAATTTTTTGAGTACCAAAAAGCTAATTATTTTTATTTTTGAGGTTTTCTACAAGAATGTACATCATGTTTTTCCATTAATGATAATATTTACATATCTAAATATAGCCAATTTTCAACAATATGGTGGCAATATTTTTAGCTAATCCTAAAGAAAATCATATGATGGCAATAAAGAGAATCATGAGGTATCTAAAGTGTATTGAAGACTAGGGATTATGGTACAAGAAAAGAGGCAATTTAGATTTGAAAGCCTTTGTTGATACAAATTGGGTAGGATGTGTTGATGACAGGGAGAACACTAGTGGTGGAGCATTCTTTCTTGTTAAGAGACTAGTTTCTTAGACAAGTAAGAAGTAGAATTGCATTGTTCAATCTATAGTAGAGGTAGAGTATGTTGCAGAAGCAATTAATTGTTCCAACATTGTTTGGTTCAAGAAACTATTGGTAGGTATGAAGGTAGAAATCAAGGATTTAGAGGTTATCTACTATGATAACACAAGTGCAATTAATATATCAAAGAATCATTTGATGCATACCAAGACCAAGCACATTGCAATAAAATATCATTTTCTTAGAGAATTGGTGCAAGATAAAGAGGTAAGATTAGAATATGTGAATACTAAAGAAAAATTGTAGACATATTCACAAATTCATTACCTAAGGATACATTTTTGTAACTAAGAGGTAAGATAGGGGTTATTCCTCTATCTAAAGCTCACTAAATTAATTTTAGTGATGCATCAACTAGTGCATGTTGAAGATCAATCAAGTTGATGTAGTAATGAAAGGGCAGATTGCATATGAATCAATACATTAGATACACTGATATTCACTAAATATTATCTTTGGCATTAAATGTCAAAGAGGGAGAAGTTTGTGTGTGTCATATCACGAAAAAAAATTTTGAAGATGTCAAAGAGGAAGAACTTGGTTTGATATCAAAAAGGGAGAGTTTTCTAGCAAAAGAAGATGTTGAAGATAGATTTTTTTGACAAAAGGAGAAACTAAAGTCAGAGGGATTTTACATTGATAGAGGGAGTTCTCATAGATGAGAAATAGAATGAAACTAAGGATTGTTGATCTTAGTTTGGTTTTGACAAATGAGTATATAAATGCTAAAGTCATTTATTAGTTATGTATTTAGTTCATGTTGAACAAGTAATACATGTCAAATAGTGCATGCCAAGTGAGATACTCAAACAGTGTCGATTCACTCAAGTGTCAAGAATTCAGTATGTTCCAAGTGATTCACATGTCAAGTAAAGCCGTATATGTCAAGTCATTTAGATGTAAAGTGATAGCATCAAAGTTGTAGTTGATGCCAAGAATCAAGGATTTCAGATGTCGAGTAATACAATTTTGACGTGGTTTTTTGTATTGGAACAAACATCTATGTAAATCATTTTTATGTCAACTTGAGGATTGTTTTGCGATCATAGATGATAAGACTGAATCTTAATTAATGATTCCTATGTAGTACATGCATCCAATCAAAAAAAGGAATGAATTTAGCAACTAGATGGATGAATTAAAATCATTTATTCATACCTAACCCTAATCACCAAAATCATTTTAAGAAATGCTAACCCTAGAACTAAGAGAGAGTGTGTGAAAGGTGTATATGCAAAGAGAGAAGTTTGCATGCACAAATAAAGTGTTTAGAGCTCATAGAGGGATAGTGATCATAGTACATGAATTGCAAAATTTGTTAGAGGAAAGGAATTAGAAGATAGAAAAGATACATCTGATGAAGAGTGGATCAAGGATACATGCAAAGAGATTATATGTTATCTAGCAGTAGAGTACTAACTGCAAGATCATTGTTGAGTCATTTTAACAAGTGAATTAGTTAAATCTCTTAATAGAGTAGTCTTAACAGGCTTTTGTAAATCCTTCAACAAGGTGCTTACTTTATTATGAGTTGAAGTCCTTTAACCAATCACACTTCTAATAGGGCGTTGAAATCCTTTAATAGGGTGAGATATAATAGTCTTTGTAAGCCTTTAACAAGGCAAACCTTTCACATTATAGATCATATTTTATGGTAAAACAATTGTAACCTTAATTGGATACACTTTACAACTACAGTAGTAGAGATTTTTGGGTATCATCCCCACCCCAATTTTACCTTCTCATTGGAGGCCTTCTGGGTAATCATATCTTATGTCATATATGTGTGAATGTTTATGTGTTTACATGTAGTAGAGGTATGCTTAATTTTTTATTTCACTTTACATGTTAGAGATGTATGTGCGGTGAATTATTTTAGAGTTGAAGTTTTTATAAGTGTTGATTCACCTCCTCCCTCTTAGAGTTTACTTTTCCTATTGTATTTTTAACAATTGGTATCAAAGCCTTGTTTTCTAAAAGGCAAAAGATTTGCATCTTTGGGGAAAGATCTTGAAAATGAAGTCTACAAGTTAGGAAAGACTATTGAGAATCAAGTGATTGAAATACAGCTTTCCCTACATCAGTTGAATGAAGTAAGAGATAACCTAAAGAGTTAACTAAAGAGAAGGAAAGATATAGCTACTAAATAAAATGGCACACATTACAAAGAGATTGACACTACTAGATTATTTACTGAAGGAAATTCAAGAGAATTTAATGCAGCAGTTGTAGATCTGATGGAAAAGAATGGAACCCTAAATGTAGAGTTCATAACACTAAAGATAGAACAAGAAGTCCAATCAAAATTGCTATGTGAAATGATTGAGAAGAAAAAGAAAGTTGCAGAAGACAAGGTCATGATAGAAGATGATAAAAGAACACTAACCAATAGATTGGAGGAAAGGATATCAGAAGTGCATAAAATTGCTAACATGCAACAATAAATCAAGTCATGATTTCCAATCATGAATTGAATGGAAAAGACATTGTGATCATGACCCTAAAATTACAGAATGAACAATTGAGTAATGATATAAAGAGAGAAAGAGAATTTACTAAAAGTTTCAACAAACCAAGTGAAGCCATCAAGTACTTTGAAAGAATGATGAGATCTCCTAGATCTAATGATGATACTATCGGATTAGGTTACACCAGCACTAAAGAAGGAGAATCATCTAAAAGTGGTGAACAAAGTAACAAAGGTAAGAACTCCAAACCCACTTGTCATAATTGTGGGAATCTAGGACATACATCAAATGTTTGTAGGGGTAAGACTAAAAATCAAAATCCTAAGAAGAAGTTTAGGGGTCACTACCACAAATGTAACAAGCAAGGACATCAAGCACATGAATTTAGAACCAAGACTATGGGCACACAAAGATTTGAAGGATACTACTATAACTATTAGAAGTATGGACATAGAGAATTTGAATGCATATCCAAGCCCAAATGGTCATCAAACAAGCAAACAAAGGTAAATCACAAAGGAAACTCTTACAATTGGGATTATAATACTAGGTATAGTTGTCATTATTGTCAAGAGTATGGATATGTTCCAGAGAATTGTATAAGAACACATTTCAGAAGTGATTATAGTAGGTTGTTAAGTCAAACCACATGTTGTAGTTGCTTGAGAATTAGTCACATAAGTAGGCATTGTTCAACAAGGTCAAAGGCACCAAGTAATGAGTTCAAATAAGGCAAAGGGAAGATTGATGTTGAAGAAGTCAAAGTGCAAATGAACAAAACATGGAAGAAGGATGATTTTAGTACATCAAGCTCATATGGGAATACTTCACCCAATGGGTCAAGTGATCACACCAATTCAAATTAAGCAATCAAGAGTTATGTTGGAACTAATATTGTAAATGACATATTTTACATCATTTCCAAGCATTTAGTTCTAAAAATATTATATACACATGAAGAAAGATGCAAAATGTTGATTAGGACCTAGAAGAAATCTTTGAGTTTTGATAGTTTTCATGTTACTATTGAGCATGAAAAGTTTCACTATATCTGTCAAGTGAAAGATAGTTAATGCCAAGCTATCGTAGGTGATAGTGATGGCTGAGCTCATAGTAGTTGTCAAGTGAGAAGGAAATCACATAGAAGCTAAGTGAGTTGGAATATATGTTGAAGCTGAGCTTGTAGTTGTGTAAGCACTAAGCATTTATTGCAAAGTTTCATGGGTTATATGATTGATTTTGACTCATTTGACATCATTCAAATTTGAAGAAGAGCACGAAGAGCTAAAGGTGAATTGAAGAAATCATTCCAAGAGTTTGTAGATCAAATTCAACTACTATTCAATAGAAAGGTATTTATCATGTACTGAGCTACACTATTTAAGTTTTGCAAACCCTAGGTAATCATTATGGTGTCTAGTTATTCTATTGCTAAGGAGAAAGGAGGCAAAGAAGTTTTAAATATTTAATTAATCAATAATGAGATTAAACCACCAAGCTTTAGAGCTATTCCTAACATCACTTACAAGAAAGATCTGTCTAGTGTGCTATCAATGATACACCACAAGTTTTGATGGTTTAGGATGTTAGAAGCTATTATACATGTAAGGTGAGTAGTATAGGTGACATGGAGATCAATGACCTATACAACAAATTGTGTAAAAATGGAAAATAGAAGGAAGAATATAATATTGTAGAAAGGAAAGGGTTAACTCGTGCCCTAGAGTTCCCTAATGTCTTTAAAATAGAATGGATTAAGATTGTTCTAAGAAGAATACATGACAATTCTATATGGTTGGAGAATGGACCTATAAAAATTACCAATAAATAGTTAAGAGGGAAATAGTATATCAAACTCTAGATAGATCAAAAACCATGGGGAGTGAAGCAAAAGAAGTCATTGAGAAAAACATAGGGGTAGTAAAAGAGGGATGATAATAGAAACCATCACAAATCCCCTAATTTCATTTGCAGTGAGGATAATTGCACATAAATTCTTTCAATCAAGAAGGTTGAATAGTGTACCTTGTATTTCTATTGATCTAGGATACAAGATAGTTAAGAAGGATCATTCTTATGACCTTGTCAAGTTGTAGTTGCAACAATTATCAAAAAATTTTGGAGCATTAAGGAAAACCAAAAGTGCACAGTGTAAATTTGGGTCAATACTTGTATGTATATTTTCTATGTGCAAAATACATTTCCTACCTTTGGTAAAATTGTGTGAAAAACAAATAGATCTAGTTAAGCGCAAATAGGTGAATTTATTTAGCAACTTGGAGAAAACTTTGAGTTCATCATGACAAGCTACTTTGAAGATTTCAAATAGTCGATGAAGAAAAGACTACGGATACTAGTTTCACTAGTTGAGAAACATTAAAATGATGTTTTCTTTCTAGTTGACACTAATTTAACATATGTTCATGTTGTTTTTCCAAGAGTGAGGTCGCTAAGACCTCTAGGATATGAAATCAATGTAGATGAGGCCTCTGCAATAATTATAGTATTATTTTTAGAAGAAGTAGATAACAAGGCTACAGCCTTTAGGAATTATGATGAAGAAAAATATAAAATTACTATGGATTTAAAGACAGCCTCTATAATGAGGAAGAAAAATATAATCATAAAGAAACTAAAAGATAAATTTGGTGAAGAGGCAGAATAAGATGATGATGATGAAGGTGAAGATATACCTACTCAAGCACCACTAGCCATTACACAAGGACAAGGAGAAGATAAAGATGGGGAAGAGGTAGAAATTGAAGAAGGTGACAAAGGAGAAGAAGCAAATGAAGCACCTAGTACCACTGAAAAGAAGAAAAGGAAATAAAAGGCTCCAGCAGTTACTAAACCAAAGAAAGTTGTAAAACCCACACAACCTAAGCCTACAGCTTCTACTACAAGGGCTAGCATAAGAGCTAATGCAAAGAAGATTTAGGAAGTAGAGAAACCAAAGGGAAGGAGAGCTAGAATAGCTAGCATAGGAGGAGAACCTGAGAAGAAGACATGAAGAAAATATGTTGCTCCACCTTAATCATATGAAGAGAAGACAGAATCTAATCACAATAGCCAATTCAAAGTGGTAAGTCATAGTCCTTCCTTTGATTTGGACAATTTGTGTGAAAATATAAAGAGTCATGCTAAATTATCTAGATTCACACACATTGAATTTGATAAACTTGGAAAGATTGAGAAGAACCAAGTAGAAGAATCAATTTATGCCATGATGGCAACATTTAGGCAAACTCCAATTGAGATTGAAAACTCATTACCAAAAGGTCTATATGACAAAGTTGAGAAAAAATGGAAATATAGTCTAGATACAAAAAGACAAATCAAAGAGACTACACTTGCTCAACTGATGCTAGAATTGGATAAGGAAATAATGACAAAGAAAATCAAACAATACAAAGGAATATTTGCACCGAAATATAGAGCATTTAATATCTTGCATAATAACATTGAAGATGTTATACAGAAGACTACACTGCTATGGAAGTTAATTTATGGCTTGACAACTCCTAACAAAATTGAGAAAACACCTATTGAGGTAGGTTAAGACAAAGGTGAGAAAGAAGTAATAGAGGTTACTAAAAAAGAGACTAAAAAGGATCCACATGTAGAACGCATAGAAATGAAGATAGACACACAGGCAATAGCTAAAGATCAACAACAAACATAATAGATTGTACCAGATACACTAGTGTCGATTGCCATTCCACAACACGGGAAAGATACAAAATTGGAGACAGTAAAGATTAAGGATGTTTTTGACACTATCACTCAGAACATCAATCTTGTTACTAAGGAAAACATAAAGAAGATGCTGGTAGAATCCACCACCAAGGAACAACTATGTAGTCATCTTGTATTGGTGAGTGTTGATGAAATTGAGAAGGTAGACAAGGCATATATAGGGAAGAAGACACAAGAAACATCTATAAGCCCTCCTCAATTTACATTGATACAATCTACAACACCTATTATAGTGTATCAAAGAAAGGAGCCATCCACATCTACTATCAGTATATTGGTACAAAGAACTCCAATCTCAGAAAATGAAAAAGAGAAGGAAGATGATAAGGATGAGACACATAAAGTTGAGGAAGAAGGAAAAGAAGAAAATGATGAAACACAAGTTCAAATAGGTGAGGATGTTACTCCTACACCTACAACACAAACTCAAGGTGCAACTAAAAATAAAGAGAAAGACTAGGATAGGACTAGAGAGTTAAGTTTGACTATAAAGCCTAGGGAGCAATTAGAAATAAAAGCACTAGTCACTTTGAAAGAAATTGCTACTCCTCCAAGTCAAGCTCTTCATAGGCTGAGTGTGGAAGCTACACCATTACAATTATCAAGGCCTAGTCCTAGCACATCTAAGGCAAATGAAGTTAAATCATTTGTTGATGTTAACTTGGATGAAGTGATTGTGTTTCCAAAGTTTGATCTTGCAACAATCACTATTGAATAGATGAGCATACTATAGGATGCTCTTGCTAAGAAAAAGCACCAAGAACTACTTTGAAGGGAACTTAGGTAGATGCAAGCATTTCAAATGATCAAGGAAATATTTCTTGATGCATTTAACATGCCTACTCTAGAAGAAAACATGCCTATCATAGAGTAGTTAACAAGCTTAGTGGAAAAGATGAATGATACAGACCTGGATTCAAATGTCAAACTACTTGAATGGTTTGAGAGGAAGTTCCAAAACAAGGTCAATGAACAAATATCAAGTGTCATTGCACTTCATCAAGTTGAGTTGCCAACCAAAATTGATAGTGTAAAGAAAGTTTTAGAGAATATCTTCTCACTTTACACCAAGTTATGTGATACAACTCTATTCACACAAGAAGTGTAGCATCACATTACCAATCTAGAGGGAGATGTGTAGAAAACAACTACCACATTACCTTTATCTCTAGCTCTTTCTATCCTCCTTAGGCATGAATTAGTTATCCAATTAAAACATTTATCAATCTTAATTATTTTTAACCATTCAACCAAAGTAAATAGCAACCATTATAAGATACACATACACAATTGCACCAGATATGTTAACTAGGGAAACCCTTGATCATGGGGAAAACCTTGGTAGTGATGGTACCCACAAGATGATGTACTAATATAAATATTCCTTGTTAGAGGATAGATCTTGTTAGAAGTTTTTTTGCAAGATTTAGTATATATGAGTCCCTATTATTAAACTTTGAATCCATACTAGGAGATTTTAAAATTGTTAGGAGTTGTGCCAACCCATTTAGGAGTTGTAGGAAGCAGATTAACCCATTGTCCAAATAGCTTCTAAGGAAAGACCACTGAACTTCACTATCCAACTGATCTCTCAACTATTCCTCAAAGAATAATTGTTTGTAATGTGTTTTATCCTCTTTCCTTTGTCTTGCCAAATAGACCATGTTAATCTTAGATTGGTTTGACAAGTGAGTGTCTATACATCTAAGTAATTTACTTAGTTCATGTCAAACAAGTAACATATGTCAACCACAACATGTAAGTTAGAGCATGTTGAGTAAACATTGAGTGTCAAGTAACTCATGTGTCGAGCAGATAGTATGTGTCAAATGATTCAGGTGCCGAGCAAGCATTGCATGCTAAGTCATTTAGATGTTGAGTAACAGCATTGAAGTCATAGTTAGTGTTGAGCACCAAGTACTTCAGGTGCCAAGTAACACAGTTTTGACTTAGTTGTTTGTATTGGCACAAACTACTATGTAAACCATTTTTGAGCCGACTTAAGAATTAATTTATGATCTTTTGTTGATAAGGATGAATATTAAGTATGAATCCCTATGTATTACATTCATCCAATTAGGGAAAGGGAAGGTTTAAGTGACAATAGGGATGAATCATAGCCATTGATTCATACCTAATCCTAAGTCACCTAGGTCTTCTTAAGGAGGAAAAACCCTAAATGTTCTATGTAGAGAGAAGAGTAGAGAAAGAAAATTTTGCATGTGCAAATATGACATTCATGGTGACCAAGGTATTATGATTTGAGTTACATTATAGAATCATTTAAAGGAGAATAGAGGAAAAGAAACAGTGGATAGTAGAGAGACATCTGATCAAAAAGGATCAAGTACACATTAGTATAGAGGTGATCTGGCATCAAGAAATAGATTGCTAATCACAAGATCATTGATGATGAATTAAAATAGGTGAATCAGTTAAATCTCTTAATAGAGTAGTCCTAACAAGATATATTGAAATCTTATAACAAGATGATTACTTAATTATGAGTTAAAGTCCTTTAATTAGGCACACTTCTAATAGGGTGTTGAAATCCTCTAATAGGGTAAGACCTAATAGTCTTTGTAAGATTTTAACAGGATAGACATTTCATAGGGTAGATCATGTTTCATGATCAAACATTGTAACCTTCATTGCGTACACTTTATTACTACACTAGTGAAGATTTGTGGGTGTCATCCCCACCCTAGTTTTACCTTCTCATTGGAGGGTTTTTGGGTAATCATATCTTGTGTCATACATGTAAGAATGCTCACTTTTTTACATACTTTAGATGTATATGCTTTATATGGTATTTCAATTTACTTGTGAGATGGGTGTATGGTGAATTTTTTTATGAGTAAAAGTTTAAAGTATTGATTCACACCCACCCTCTTAGAATTTACCTTTCCTATTTCCTATTTTATTTCTAAGAATTGGTATTAGAGCAAGTCCTCTGAAATAAAAGGTTTGAGGAAAATCTTGGAAATGGAAGTTTACAATTTGAGAAAGATTATTGAGAACTAGGAGATTGAAATACAACTCATTCTAAACTAGTTGAATGAAGCAAGAGAAGATCTAAAGAAATCATTGAGAAGAAAGAAAGAAATTTCTATTGAGGAGAATGACACACAATACCAAGAGATGGACACTACTGAACTATTTGTAAATGGAAACTCCAATGAATTCAATGCAGCAATTGTAGATCTAATGGAAAAGAACATAACCCTAACTGAAGAGATCAGAAATCTAAAGATAGAGCAAGAATCACAAGCCATATTTTTATGTGAGGTGATCGAATAGAAAAAGAAAGCTATGGAAGACAAAGTCATGATTGAAGATGATAAAAGAATGTTGACCAATAGACTAGAAGAGAAATCATCAGCAATAAATAGGATTACTCACATGAAATTGGAACTAATGAACAAGGTCATGATTGCTAATCATGAAATAAATATTAAAGACATTGAGATCACAACAATGAAGTTGCAGAATGAACAGCTGAGCAATGATCTGAAAAGAGAAAAGGAGTTTGTTGGAAGACTTAATAAACCTAGTGAAGTCATCAAGTACTTTGAACAATTGATGACATCCCCTAGATCTAATAATGATACTTCTAGATTGGGATACACTAGTACTGAAGAAGGAGAATCATCCAAAAGTGGTGAAGAAAGAAGTAACAAAGGTAAGAACTCCAAACCTACTTATCATAATTGTGGTAAGATAGGTCATACTGCTAATGTTTGTAGGAGCAAGACTATTAATTAGAATAATAAGTAGAAGAACATGGGTCATTACCACAAGTGTAACAAACAAGGTCATCAGGTACATGAATGCAAAACCAAAACCATGCACACTCAAAGATTTGAAGCATACTACTATGACTATCAGAAGTATGGAAATAGAACTTTGAGTGTAGATCCAAACCCAAGTGTTCATCAAACAAGAAAACAAAGGTAAAGAACAATGGAAACTCTCATAATTAGGATTATAATACAAGGGATTATAATATGGACATACTCCTGAGAATTGTATTAGAACACATTACAAAAGTCGTTACAAAAGGTGGTTGAGTCAACCACATGTTTTAGTTGTTTGAAGACTAGTCATGTAAGTAGATATTGTCCAACAAGGTGAAAGGCACGAGGTTGTGAGTTCAACAAAGGAAAAGTAAAGGAAGATGTTGAGAATGTCAGAGATGAGATGAACAAAACCTAGAAGAGAAAGGAAGATTGTAGTACATCAAGTGTAGTGGGATCACTTCACCCAATGGGTCAAGTGATCACACCTCATCAAATTAGGCAATCAATAGATATGTGGGATTGATATTATAAAGAATATATTATACATCAGTTCCAAGAATTTAGTTTTGAAAAGATTACATATGCATGAATAAAGATGCAAAGTGTTGTTAGAAATCAAGAATTAATCTTTCAGTTTTGTCATTTTTCATGTTACTACCGAGCATGAATAGTTTCATATGGTTTTCGAGTGAAATGTTAGTGGATGCCAAGCTTAAAAGATTTTTTAGTTAAGGTCAAGATCGTAGTGCTTTTTGAGCATATGGAAAAACACATGGATGTTGAGTAAGCTAGAAATTCAATTGAATTCAAGCTTACAATTGTGTAAGAACTTAGCATTAAATGCACTATTTTAAGGGCTATTTGACCAATTTCTTCTCATTCAACATCATTCAAATTTGAAGAAGAGCACAAAGAGCTAAAGGAAATCTCAAGAATTATATTTAAGAATTTTAAAGAGATTTAAAAGGTTGTTTGACACCATTCCAGCAGGATCCACAAGGTATTTACTGTGTGCCGATCTATGCAGTTTTAAATTTTGCAAACCCTAGTTTCATATAATAGCATCTAGTTCGTCAACAACCAAAGGTGTAGAGGGAAAAGAGGTTTTAAATGTGCAATTGATAAGTAATGAAATCAAACAACCTACTTTTAGGGCTATCCTAGAAATAGCTTATAAATAGGATCCCTTTGGTGCATTTTCCATGATACCACCGCAAGTTTTGATGATACAAGATGTTAGGAATTGTTAGACATACAAAATTGGAAGCATAGGTGATATGGAAACTAGGGAAACCTATGAAAAACTATGTGAGAATGGTGTGTTTAAGGAAGAGTTTAAAAAAATTTAGAAGAAAGGGTTAACTCGTGCCCTAACTTTCTCCAACGTATTAAAGATAGAGTGGATAATAATTGTTTTGAGTAGAATACATGACAACTCTATTTGGTTAGAAAATGGGCCAGTAAAAATAACTAAGAATATAATTCACAGAGTAACAAGTCATTCAACCCTAAATTAGGCCAACACAATGAGAAGTGAAGCTAAGGAAATAATTGAAAAGAACATAGGGGCTGTGTGGAATAAAAGAGTAATGACAATTGATACTATCATAGATCCCCTGATAGCTTTTGTAGTAAGGGTTATAACACACAAGTGTTATCAATCTAGTAGATTAAAAATTCTACCTTTCATTGTAGTTGATATGGGTTATAAAATAGTGAAGAAGGATCATACTTATGATCTTGCCAAGTTGCAGTTTCAACAATTGATTGAGAATTTGGGAGCATAAGGAAGACCAAAATTGCACAATGTAAATTCAGATATATTCTTGTATGTATTTTCTTTTATGTGTAGAATTCATTTTCTACATTTGGTAAGGTTGCATGGAAGGTGAACAAACCTATTGCAGCTTAAATAAGTGAGTATATTGAGCAACTAAGTGATAACTTTGAATCTGTCATGCCAAGTTATTTTGAAGGTTTCAAGCAATCAATAAAGAAAAGACTAAGGATACTAGTCTCACTAGTGGAGAAACATTTTGATGATGTTTTCTTCCTAGTTGATACTGATTTCACACATGTATAGGTGGTAATTCCCAGAGTGAGATGGCTAAGGCCATTAGGATATGAAATAAATGTTGATGAGGCAATAGTTCTTTTTATTATTCTGATCAAATTCTTGTTGGAGGACTTAGCTATTCCATTACCTTAGGGCTATTAGTAATTGGAAGATGTACTCGAGTAAATACCATGATCTACTACCCATGCACAAATTTGAGCTAGTACAAATGATTTTTCATTATCTAAAATGTTGGTGGAAGGGGGACCAAACCTTGTGATAACTCCATCTAAGAACTCAACAACTGAATTCTCAGTAGCATCCTTTAGTGCATTTTCCTCTATCCACCTAGTAAAGTAATCTATAGTAGCTAAAATCCATTTATGCCTAGAGCTAGAAGGAGGATTGATAGGACCTATGAAATATAATCCCCATTGAGCAAAAGGTAGATCTACTTGAATGGGATGAAGTGGAAGGGATGCAAGTCTTTTCTTACCTAAAAAGAAGGCATATTTTTCAAACTTCCTAACATACCTTTGATAGTCATGGAACAAGGATGGCCAATAGTAACTCGCTCTCATTATCTCCATCACAGTGGTTTTTGCTAAAAAGTGGCCACCATTAGGACCATCATGAAGCTCCTTAATTATTCTCTCAGCTTGATCTACATCAATACATCTTACCAAGGCTCCATTGAAGTCCTTCTTAAAAATAATACCATCAGTTATGGCATAAGGAATTGACTACAACCTAAACTATCTTCTTTTATCTATATCCAATCCCTAAGGATATCCATTTCCTAATAAGAAGGCCATCATGTCATTTATCCAACTCCTTGGATTATTATTTATTACTTCTTGATGTTTTTTCAATACCATGGCAACCTTTAAATCTGATTCTTGAGATGAGACCATATGCTTGCACAATCCTTTCCCTCTTACCAACTTGGCAATCTAGATGTCCACATCATACTCCATGACCTTAGCAATCCAACCTAGCCTTTTCTCACTAATATCTTTGCTCAAAAGGAAATCTTTGACACTTTCATGAGGTACTAGAAAATGAATCTTGTTATGGGATAGAAGGTGCCTAAATTTCTTCAAAGATCTTATAACTTCAAGGGATTTCTTTTCCACATAGCTATACTTATCTTCATACTCATTAAACCCTTCATTAAAGAAGGCTATAGATTGTTCTTCATTCTTGTCACTTGATTGAGTCAAAATAACATATATGCTTGACTCACCTCCTAAAGTGTAAAGAATGAAATCTTTATCAAAATTTGGGTTGATCAAAGTAGGGGCTAAGGCTATGGTTTATTTGGTTCTTCAAAACTTTCTTTTCCTTCCTTGGTCTGTGTAAAGACCATGTTATTCTTGATCATAGTTGTAAGAGGTTTCACCATGGTAGCTAAATTAGGAATGAATCTCCTCACAAAATTTATTCTACCAAGAAAAATTTGGAGCCCTTTCTTTTGGTTGGAAAGAGAGAGAGAGAAATTATTGCTTTAGTTCTTTCTAGATCAATGGTCAGACCATCTTTGGATACAATGTGCCCTAACAATTTTCCTTTATTTTGACAAAGACACACTTACTTGGATCTAGTGATACTCCATACTCTCTACACCTCATAAACACCTTTCTTAGATGGCTAAAATGATCTATCACATTATTTGAGTATACTATAATGTCATTAAGATAGACAAATAAAAATTTCTCTATCATATTCTTGAAGGCCATCTCCATTGCTTTCTAAAATGTGGCACCTATATTAGTTAGCCCAAAATGCATCTTACTATAAGAATAGGTGCTCTACTTTGTGGTAAATGCAGTCTTGTATCTATCAACTTCTTTGACTAACATTGGTTATAGCTTGATAATCTATCTAGGAATGAGAACCTTTCTAAACCATTGACCTTGGACAATATTTTTTCCATGGAAGGAAGGGGATGATGGTCCTTAAGGGAGGCTTGGTTAAGGTCCCTAAAGTCTACACACAATCTGATTTCCTACTCTTCTTCCTAAAAGGGACAAGGTTTGCTACCCATGATGAGTGCTTGATAGGGAAAATGATGTTGGCCTCAATCAATTTAGATAGCTCCTTTCTCATTAATGGCTCAATTTTAGGATTCACTGACCTCTTTTTTTGTTTTTCTGGTTTGACATTATCATTTAAATCTATGTTATGCTGAAATAGACTTCAGTCAAAATGTTTCAAATTATTATATGTCCATGCAAATATATCACTAAATTATTGACATAGATAAATGAAATTTTCTTGTTCAATTTCAATACATACATTTCCCATGTTTAAGGTCTTACCATCAGCAATAGTGACAAGTATATGATCATCTTTTCTTGCGGCAAGGTTCATGCCTCTATTTCTTACTCAATCATCAGGAATTAATGCACTTTATAAGGTAATTAGACTCTTAGGCAATTTTTTGGAACTGAGGTTGATGATCTAATTCCTATTAAGAATAGATTAAAGAAGACTATTAAAGAGGGAGATTTTTGAGAATAGATTGATACAAGTATGATTAGTATGTTTCAATCATTATTTTGTCACTGATGTCAAACCTACTATTTGTTGGTAAGAAAATTGCTTATATGATTTAAGTACTATCATGTATTTGGTTGATGAAGAGGATTTGATCAAAAGATGTAGCAATAGTACCTAAAGGAAAGGTTGAGCTATAATTATGTAAAGGAATACAACAATCAGCTATGATAGTGATAACATGATGTATTGATAATCTACTTAAAGTTACAAAGGTTGGTTACACTAAGAAAGTTTAGAAGAACAAGTTAAACAAATTTTGTCTGCCAAGATTGACCAAGTGGATAGTAGGTGCCAAGCAAAGTCAGTGCAAGCTGAGCAAAAAATTAGTTTGAGCCGACTAAAGTCTATTCTAGTGTATGTCAAGAAAAATAGTGTATGCCAAGTAAAGCTTAGTTGATCTCGAGCACTAGTAAACTTTAGTTTGTGCCGAGTGATTTTACTGAGGATGTCAAGCAACATTGAATGTGCCAAGTATCAGAAGCAAGTTAATGTCAAGTGGCTGCATTATTTGAAAGATTTTGAATTTGATGGATCTAAGCTGACAAGTTTGTTTTCTTGGATTGTGTGAACTAGGTAGAAGATAAGACGGATGAGCTAGTGGCACAGAATTCAAGGTAAATTATTTTGAGGTGAATTCAAAGAGGATTGAAAGAGAAGCCTCTAGAAGAGATATTAAATATGGGGTAGATTCATTGTACCCTACCTAATCTATCTTAACCCTAAATTAGACAATGGAGAATGAGCATCAAAAGATCTTAATTTTCTATTTATAGGAATGGCTAGTCAAAAGCAAGGCTTGTCATGTGCAAAAATCTAAGCAAGACAAGGAGTCAAGGGTTTTGCTTCATCAAGTGACCTAAGAGAAGAGTCTACATTGTCATGTTAACCAAGAAGGCTTGAGGGTATGAATGCTTGAAGGGTGAACAAGTTGTCAGAGCTGAAATGTGTGAACGCCAAGTAGAATGGAGGACTGGAATAGATATTTGTAATCTATAAATGAAGTTGTAAGTTGTTATCAGATAAAGCCTTACCATTACTCTCTAATAATTGTATCAGTCTAGGGTAAGTCCTTCAAATTAAGTTTGACCTAATAGTCATTTGCAAATCCTTTAACCACATGAAATTCCAAGTGAATGATCTAAAGTCCTCTAACAAGACTCACTCCTAACAGGGTGATTGAAATCCTTTAATAGGGTCAAATTTTACAGTGTGTATTGTAACCTTAAATAGGGTTGGCCTTTCATAGGGCATCACTTTAGAAGAGTGAAAAAGAGTAGCATGTTATTGGTGGTTTTTCCCAAATTGAGTTTCCATGTAAATCATTGTGTCAACTATATTGATAAATCTATTATGTTTCATGTTTACATTTCTTCAACTTAATTTGATGGTAACCTACAAGATTTAAGTGATGGCATAATCTTATGGATGCATGCATGATGATAAATGTTTATGGTTTCACTAAGCTGTAAAAAGTTTTATTTATACATCTGAACCTTGGATAACTGATTCACCACCCCCCATCTCGATTATTCTAAAGTATTCCTATAATTGGTATCAAAGCCATTTGCTTAAGAAGACTAGTTTGAATTGGATAATTGATTCACCAGCCCCTCTCTCAATTATTCTAAAGTATTCCAATAATTGGTATTAGAGCCATCTACTTAAGAGGACTAGTTTGAAGGTACTAGAAGTACAAAGATCAAGATATCAAAAAGAGAATTACCTAATCTTAATAGAGATAACTTCTTTGCATGGAAAAGTTTGATGAAGCTACACCCTGGAGGACTTGGAGATCGTGCTCAATCTACCATTACTATTGAGCATATTGATCCTGCTAGTGCCCTAACTACCAAGGATATGAAAAAGAAGAAAGAACATAACTAGGCAATGTTGGAGATTGCCTTTGCCCTGAGCTATGCCAAATTTGATGATATCAAAGGTCTTGATGGTGCAAAGAAAATGTGGGATGCCTTAACCACCATCTATCAAGGAGATACTAATGTTTTAAGAGCCAAAGCTGAAAGCCTTAGAGGTAAGTTTGATAATATGAAAATGGAAGAAGGTGAAAATATTGCTCAATATGTAGCAAGGATAAAAGAAGTTGTTAATGCAATAAGAGGAGTTACTAGTAAAATAGATGATACTATACTAAGTAAAGTTTTAAGGACATTGTTGCCTATATATGTTATTAGATTTTCTACAATTCAAGAACTAAGATGTATACTAGGGAGTAATCTATCACTTTAAGGTCTAGTAGGTAGAATCACTACTTTTGAGCTATCTAACTTTGATAATTAAAAACCTAAAAATATTGAATTTTCTTTCAAAGCTAAAGTGTCATTGAAAGAACCTAATGAGAAGAAGAAGAAGAAAGAGAAAAAGCATGTGTCTAGTGATAGTGATACAGATGAGGAGGATGTAGAACAACTTGAAGCACTACTAGCAAGAAGATTTCATAAAGGTAAAGTCAAGTTCAAAGGTAAATTACCTATCATTTGTTTCAATTGCAATGAGGTTGGTCATATTGCTACCAAATGTCTAAAGAAGAAGAACTGCAGAGGTAGTGACAAGTACAAAAGTAGGAGAGATGAAGATAGCAAGGACTACAAAGACAAAGGAAAAAATTCATTCAATATTGTTGAAGAGGAAATCATAGAAGAATATGATGAACATGATGATGAAGTGGTGTATGTTGTAATAAAGGATGAATCTAATGAAGATGAGGCAACTTCACTAGTGACTTGTGTGAACAAGAATGATAGATGGATGATTGATAGTGATTGTTCACATCACATGATTGGAAACAAAAGTAAGTTCATTACCCTGAATTGTTATTGTAAGAATTTTCCTTAGGAAAAAATTCACCCAAGAACTAACAACTCAAACACAAGCACAATTGTAGACCAAAAAGTAGTATGATTAGAATAACAATGTATCCATTCAATATGCATTAAGAGTACACTAGGAGTGCCTGTATATAAAGGCCTCTAAGATGCATCTAGAATGCCTCAGAATCAGCTACATGATAAGTCATACAACTAGGCACATGTCCACTAGATATGGGTTATCCTCCATTAAGCACGGAAGTAAGTGTGATGATGAGAGGATAAGCCTACAAGGGTGTAACATGAAAATTAGTGTTGTAGACAACATGTGCTAAAATAGAGTTGCGTACTTCTATATTGTCAACATGACAACTCAAAAAATTGTGTAAACTCCTAAGTGTCTCACAAAATAAAATAATAAAATAATGTATTAACCTAAGTAAACTTAAGTAAGTTTAAATAGTAAATATGTATTTACACCAACACCCCCCCTTAAATGAAACTTAGGGGAATACCCTTAAGCTTACAAAAACTAGGATGAAATGCATAATGGGTCCTGGCTACTAGGCAATGTTAGGTACCCAAGTACATAATAAAATACAATCTCTCATAAAGCGGAGAAAGAGGGAAAACCTCATGGGAAAAACCCTCCCCCCCAAAAAGAGAGATGAAAAGGGATGGATGGATGGATGGAATAATCAAGACCCCCCACCCCCCCATTATGACATACATCTAGTATGTACATAAGAAAATAATGAGAAGAACAAGACCTCATAAGAGGAAAAAGTGCCACCCATAAGAAAGAAGAGGAAGAGAGACAAGGTAATCCCCCCCCCCCCCCCCCCCCAATGAAGAATGCTTACCAATGAAAATTGCTCCAAGGAAGAAGCTAGTCCAAGAGTGCAGAATGATGTTCCTCCCCTTTGGAAGAAATAAAGGAAAAGGTACAATCTTGAAGATGTATGGTGGCCCTAAAACTTGTTCAAGTATCCAAGAGAAGTAGATCATCCTCAATCTGAAATACCTTTTCCTCATCCTATTAGAATTTACAAGTGGGAAGATTTACTTCTGAGAGGGAGGGTGAATCAAAAGTAACTAACTTTAACCTTTTAAAACATTTTATCTAAGATCATTCATATGCATCTAACATATCTACTCAACATGAAAAATAAAGATATGCATGAAAATAGATAACACAAGGTTTTGGTAACCCAAAAACCCTTTGAAATGAGAAGGTAAAACTAGGGTGGGGATGACACTCACAAAATATCATTGCAACAATATGTAACTATTTAAGGTTACAAAGTTTGACCACTTCCAATGGTTTTCCCTGTGAGAGGCATGTCTTGTTAAAGATTTTACAACCTGTTAAAAGCGACCTAGTTAAAGGATTTACAAACACTCATTTGGAATGTTACCCTATTAAATGATTTAGCACCTTTTTTAAAGGTTTACAACATGGCTATTAGACCAACCTATCATCATAGGATTTTCATTCCTAATACAATGGCTAAAGAATATTAGAAATTCTTGACCTAATGACTTGCAATCTTCAATTACTGCTTCCAGATCTTTGTTTTTCTCGATTTATTCTAATCCTTCCTTGATCTGATATGTCTCTCCTCAAAGTTTTGATACTCTATTCTTGGTCAATTGAATTTTGCACTATTTTTTTTCTTTTTGTAAGTCTTTACACTCCTCTGCACTTCGCTAGTATTCTCCCATAATCTCTTACTCATGCATATAAATAATGGGGTTTCATCCTCCTTTTAAAGGCTTTGAAGACTTAGGGTTAGGTATGAATCTAAGATTAATATTCATTCTTCTTTTCCTACTCAATTCTTTCACTTTTCTTATTGGTTGCATGCTTTCTCCATTTTTCTTATTAGCTGCATGTAGATTACATAGGGAATGCAAAAAATTTGATCTTATCTTCAAGATCCTTCAAGATTCATCATGAGTTGGCTCAAAAATGGTTTACATCTGAGTTTGTGAAGGCACAAACTCATATGTTGATTCTGAGTTACTCAGCACTTACTAGTTACTAGTGCTTGGCACATATAGGAATTTTGTCTCACTTGGCTCCTATAGTAATTCTATTTAGCTCAACATCTATACTTTTCTTGGCATCACTTATCACTCAGCACTTGAATCTTGCTTGGCACTTAAAGTTCACTCAGTACCTGAATCTTGCTTGGCACCTAAAGTTCACTCAGTACCTATTAAATTTCTAGCTTGGCACATACTATAGTTCAGCATCTATATTATACTCGGTATCATCTTGAGAATTGGTTAAGTGTGTTGACACTCAATTGTCAAAACCTATCTAAGACCAATAATCTCCCCCTTTGACATGAGTGGCAAAAACACTTAACTAAGCATTATGAATCTGATCTCTATGAGTATAATACACATTATGTTTGACAACTGTAAAAAACTTGAAAAGCTTGTTCAAAATTTTGTAGATGATTATATACCTTAAAAACTTGTAACTCCTCCTGAGTTGATGTGCCATTTCTATAACCAAAATTCCCTTAAACTAAATTTATCTCATGCTGATATGCCTAATACTCTTTTCCTTGTCCATTCTATGTCTAGTCTATATCTTCTCTGTTTGTACTCCCCCTTTGTTTCTACTTCCCCTTTCACACATTTCCTTGCAATGTTTGTTATTCATTTGGTTGTATCTCCTTCAAAACTCAAAATTTTATTATCTCCCCTTTTGGGTGTATCTCCCCCATTCTTAATATTCATCCTTTATTATATTCTCCCCCTTTTTGACACTTATGTCAAAGGGTCCTAGGAATGAGTGGAATATTTAGCCAAAAAAATTTATTTACCTCCATTATCATGTTCAGAGAAGCATCCCAATTATCTAAGGAAATTTCCAATGCTTTGAGATGGATGGTTATCTTTGCTACAAGATGTACAAAGCCTTCTAAGGTAGAAAGATTAGGATCTTTCTTCAAAGCATTATTTGCATAGGCTACTTCTTTATGTAGTACTTCTAGATTTGGGGTGATAGTAGACTAAATTTGTATCAATTTGGCCTTGACATTAGCCTCTTGTGTTGTTAATATAGGTAACTCCTTCTGAGTGTGAAGCATTGTGGCAAAATACTTCTCACTTTGAGTTGGATTCTTAGGTAGTTGTGTGCTAGATATCTTAAGGTTCCTCTCCAAGCTTGGTATTCTTTGGCTAGTCTCTTGTGTGAAATATGAAGAGTCGCATAGTTTGGAGTACAATGAGAATATGTTCTCAAGTATTGTTTTCACCTTTTCTATCTTCTTGGATAGTTCCAGTTGTGATAGTGCTATCTCACTAGATATCTTCTCACTAACCTTCATTTGAAATTTCTTTTTAAACCATTCTAATAATTTCACATTAGCATCAAGGTCTTCATTTTGTACTTGGTCCACTATGTTGGATAGTTGCTCCATGATGGGCTTTGTTTCATCAAGTATTAGCAAGCTGAATGCATCAAGGAATATGTCTTTGATTTCTACTAATGCTTGATTTTGTCTATACTCATTTCTGAGTATCTCTTGCTTCTTCTTTCTCTCCAGTGCCTCTTCCACTTCATTGATCTATGCCAGGTTCATTGTTTTGTAGACATAATTGGGTATGACTATTTCTTCATCAAGTGCAGGATCTCCATAGTGAAGTACCCTTGCTACCTTGGTGGAGCTCAAGCCTAGTGCTGAAATTTGTAGTGGTACTGCATCAGTGCTTGGCTACTTGGTAGGAGTCCCTGAGGTAGGGAAATTTACTAGTGTTTGTATTGCCTCTTGCTCTCTTTCCTTAGGGGTTTTCTCCTCTTCCTTATCCTCTTCTCTTATGCCTTGATCAATTACAATGATTTGACGAGGTGCACCTTGGCTTTGTGTTGTAGGAACCTTTTTTCTTGTCTGATCCTTATCTTTCTCCTCGACAGTTGTTGTTACTATCACTATGGGATCAACCTTAGTAGTTTTGTCTCGTGTTACTTGCTCTTTGGGTTGATCACCTATAGTTGTGGGAAGTTGTGAAGGTGGTTCTTGTGTGTTCACCTTCTCCTTGGTAATTTTAGCTATAGCCTTTTGTAACTCCTCTACACTCACCAAAATAGGATTTGTGCACAACTGTAATTGCAATGTTGTTTGGTGAAGGATCTTTTGAGATCCTCTGCAGTTAATGGATTGATGTTCTAACCTGAGGTGTCAAGAAAATCCTTTATAGTTATATTTTCTATAGATGTAGGTGGTGCATGTGGAGGACTGGGTGAGGCAATTGGGTGTCTTGAACACTCTATTCTTGTTGTTGCTCCTCAATTGTTGTCTCGTCACCTTTTTGTGTCTTCTCTTCCACAGTTACCTCTTCCTTCTTTTTCTCTCCTTCTTCATCCTTTTCATTCTCTTGTTCTTCCTCATCATTTCTTTCCTCAAAGGGATCTTCTTGACCTTCCTTGATAGTTTTTAACCCATAAATCAATTTCCACATTTGTATGGACTTTTGCACAACATCTTCAATTTAATTTTATAGAATATTGAAGGCTTTGTATTTGGGTGCAAACTTACTCCCATGTTTCTTGTTACCCTTGCTTATTTGACCTTTTCTAAGGTCTGGCATTATATGAGCCAATGTTGATTCCCTTATTTCCTTCTCCATTTTTAGGCAATAATTCCATTTATTTTCAACTATTGAGGTTAACTCCTTAGGCATAGAATTATCCAATTCAGGTGGAGTAGTCTTGAATTTGGCCACCGTAGTGTAGATAGATTCTTCCACTATGTTTTTCTCTTCTCTACTTAGCTTATTAAAATCAATAGTCTTTAAACCAGTTAAATCTACATTGTCCCTAATGTTGTCACATACATTTACAAGATCAAATTTGGTAGTGTGACTTACCACTCTGAATTGTTCATTGTCAGATTTTGTCCTTTCTTCATCTGACTCTGGAGGTGCAACATATTTTCCTCTTTTCCTTTCTACTACCCCTCCTTACTCTGTGGCTTTTTTCTTTACCTATTCCTTAGCCACCTTAGTTGTAGTCCTTGTGTTTGCCCTTGTAGTTGGCTTCGTTGGACTCAGCTTTGTTGTTGTTTTCTTCTTCCCTTTGGGCTATGTAGCAGGCTATTTTTGTGCTTTTCTCTTCTTAAGTTTAGCCTTGGGTGCTTCTTGTTTGGTACCTTCTTCTTCTTCTACATCCCCACCCATTCCTTGGGTTAATGTAGGTGGCCCTTGTTCTTGGTCATCTTCATCATCTTCTACTTCTTCACCTTCTTCTTCTTCAATAGTCCCCTCACCAAATTTAGCCTTTAGCTTCTTTACATGTTTGTCCTTTTTCTTTAGTGTGCAGGAAATCTTCAAATCCATGTCGACCTTTGATCTTACCACATCATAAGTACCAAAATGTGGTGCACTCTTGTCCACTTCCTCAGCTAATAATGCAGTTATAGTAGTAGATGCCTCATATATGTTTATCTCATAGCTAGGAGGTCTTAACCATCTAACCCTTGGTGTAGCTGCTTGTATGTAAGTATAATCAATATCTACAAGAAAACATACATCATTAACATGTTGTTCTACCAATGAAACTGGTATCCTTAGCCTTTGTTTCATGGTCTTTTTGAAATCTTCAAAATAGATTGTCATGAGAGTCTCAAAATTAGCTCCCATTTCTTCAATATATTCATTTACTTGAGCTACTATTGACCTATTGGTTTTCTGGCTTACTTTTCCAAGGGATGGAAATTCATTATTTACATAGAAGAATATGCAAGTGAAAATTGCTTCAAACTTGCACTGAGCTCCCTTTGTTCTCCTTATTGCTGCTAAGTTCTCATCGATCTGTTGCAATTGCAATTTTGCAAGATCATAAGTATGATCCCTTTTCACTAGTTTTTAACCAACATCCACTACAATGCATGGTATATTGTTAAGTCTACTAGATTGATAGAATCTATGTGAAATAACCCTAATAGCAAAGTCAACAAGAGGGTCTTGAATGGTATCTATAGTCATCCCTCTCTTGTTCCATTTTGCACCTGTGTTCTTCTTAATTGCTTGCTTAGAATCACTTCTAAGGGTCTTTGGCCAATCTAGGGTTGGGTACCTTGTTACTCTATGTACAATCCTTTTTGCTATTTTTACTGGACCATCCTCTAGCCACAAACTTCCATCATGAATCCTACTAAGCATTATCCTGATCCATTCAATTTTGAAAACTGTGGGGAATTCTAGGGCATGAGTCAAACCCTTCCTCTCAATGATTTGGTACTCCTCTTCTAAAACTTTGTTTTCACACAATCTCTCATAGGCTTCCCTCATCTCCATATCTCCTATGGCTCCAATTTTACAATTTTAACATCTCCTAACATGGACCATAACTACTTTAGGTGGAATAACAGATAGGGCTCTGGCTGGGTCATTTTTGTATGCTACTTCAGGGATTGGCCAAAAATTTGGTTATTTCACTTCATTTGACACAAGTTGGACCTCAAATGGCTCTTTCTCTTGTGGTTTCCTAGAACTGGAGGCCATTTTTGCTAACTAGAGTTTTAAAAATGATGAAATTTAAAATTGCATAGCTCGGCACTAGTGTAAATACCTTGCAATCGATGAAACTAAGCTGAATTGCTATTGAAATCTATGTAAATGCTGGATTCTCTATTTTGAAGTTGTTATGCACTCTTCTTTGTCTTTTCTCTTCATTCATGATGAAGAAAAATGGTTCAAAATGCTATAATATACCCTATTTTCATAGCATTTAATGCTTAGTGGGTTTATAGATGTCCACTTGGCTTCTTAAGCTTTTCTACATTACTCAGCTTCCACTGTCTTTCTATCACTTGGCATCCACTAAAGTATCCTTCACTTAGCTTCATCTCTTTGCTTGGCTTCTACTACCAACTCAGTTGCAACTAATAATTTAGCTTCTATAAATTTTGGCAGTCAACTCGGCATGCACTAGGATTTTACTCAACATCTGAAGGCAACTTTTCTAACTCAGCAACACTGGTGAAATATTGAAGTTTAATTTGACATCTCTATTTACATTGATCTTTCCTTTTTATTACTTGCTTGTTTAGGAACTAATGGATGATAAAGCTTTGTATATCAGTTCCACATGCCTTCTTATGCTTAGTTTGATGAAATGTGACCACTTGACCTTTTAGGTAAAGTGATCCCTTCATTTGATGTGTTGTCCCCATCTTTCTTCTTCCATGTCTTATTTATTTCTCCTCTAATGTGTTCAACATACACCTTCTCTTTTCCTTTGTTGATCTCTGGGTTGGGTGTCTATGACCTTGTTGGGAAATTCCTACTAATATGACCAGTCTTCAAACAACTACAGCATGTAGTTTGGTTGAACCATCTACTATAGTTTCCACTGAAATGTGTTCTTATGCAATTTTTAGGGATGTGTCCATATTCCTGACAGTAATGGTAGCTATACCTAGTGTTGTAGTCCCAATTGTAGTGATTTCTATGATTATTTCCCTTTACTAGGTGATTAGGTGTCCATATAGGCTTTCATTTGCACTCAAAATCTCTATGACCATACTTCTAGTAGTTGTAGCAGTGACTTTCAAATCTTGGTGTTTTGATAGTCCTAGTCCTGCAATCATGTGCTTGATATCCTTGCTTGTTGCACTTGTGACAGGGACCCACATTCTTAGGTTTGTAATGCTAATGGGTGTTCTTTCTCCTACATACATTAGAGGTATGTCCCTTTTTACCATAGAAATGACAAGTAGGTGTAGTGTTCTTACCTTTGTTACTTCTTTCTTCTATAGTCTTGGATGACTCTCCTTGTTCAGTGCTAGTGTATCGTAGTCCTGAAGTATCAATGTTGGTTCTTGGTGATTTTAGTAGCTATTCAAAGTACTTGATAGCCTCATTAGGTTTGTTGAAGCTCTCTGCAATCTCCTTCTTTTTAGGTCATTTTGTAGTTGTTCATTTGCATCTTCAATATAGAGATCTCAATATCTTTGACATCCAATTCATGATGTGCATTCATCATCTAACTTAGAGTTTCTAGCTACATGTTTGAAACTCTTGAAAGCTCAATTGACTTTTCTTCTAGTCTATTGGCAAGATTCCTCTGGTCTTCTTCAAGCATAGCCTTATCTTCAATGGCTCTTTTCTTTTGTTCAGTTACTTCACAAAGCATCATGGCTTGTGATTCTTGTTCAATCTTGAGTGTTCTGACTTCTTTTTCTTGAGTTCTATTCTTCTCCATTAGATCTACTATTGCTGCATCAAACTCTTTGGAATCTCCATTTGCAAACAATTTTATGGTGTCAATCTCCTTGTATTGTGTATCATTCTCAACTATGGCAATCTCTCTTCTTCTCTTTAAAGATTTTCTCAGTTCTTCTCTAGCTTCTTCCAAAGTGTGTAGAGAAAGTTGCACATCAATTACCTAATTTTCTATGATCTTCCCAAGTTTGTAGACTTCCATTTCCAGATCTTTTCTCCAAGTTGTAAGGCTCCTCCTTGTGAGAGCTTTTCTCTAATACCAATTATTGGAATTTACAAGTGGGAAGAATTACTTCTAAGAGGGGGAGTGAATCAGAAGTAACTAACTTTAACCTTTTAAAACATTTTAGCTAAGAGCATTCATATGCTTCTAACATATCTACTTAACATGAAAAATAAACGCATGCATGAAAATAGATAACACAAGGTTTTGGTAAACCAGAAATGCTCCAAAATGAGAAGGTAAAACTGGGGTGGCGATGACACCCACAAAATATCACTACAACAATATGTAACTATTTAAGGTTACAAAGTTTGACCACTTCCAATGGTCTACCTTGTGAGAGGCCTATCCTATTAAAGACTTTACACCCTATTAAAAGTGACCTAGTTAAAGGATTTACAAACACTTACTTGGAATGTTACCCAGTTAAAGGATTTAACACCTTGTTTAAAGTTTTACAAAATGGCTATTAGACCAACCTATCATCATAAGATTTTTATTCCTAATACAATGGCTAGAGAGTATTAGAAAGTCTTGACCTGGTGACTTGCAATCTTCAATTATTGATTCTAGATCCTTGTTCTACTCCATTTGTTCTGATCCTTCCTTGATCTGATATGTCTCTCCTCAAAGTTTTAATACTCTATTCTTGAACAACTAAATTCCACATTATTTTTCTACTTTTTGTAAGTCTTTACACTCATCTGCACTTTGCTAGCATTCTTTCATAATCTCTTACTCATGCATATAAATAATGGGATTTCATCCTCCTTTTAAATGCTTTGAACACTTAGGGTTAGGTATGAATCTACGATAAATATTCATTCTTCTTTTCCTGCTCAATTCTTTCACTTTTCGTATTGGTTGCATGCTTTCTCTATTTTTCTTATTGGCTACATGTAGATTACATAGGAAATGCAAAAGATTTGATCTTATCTTCAAGATTCTTCGAGATTCATCCTGAGTCAGCTCAAAAATGGTTTACATCTGAGTTTGTGAAGGCACAAACTCATATGTTGATTCTGTTCTACTCGGCACTTACTAGTTGTTGGTGCTCGATACATATAGGAATTTTGTCTCACTCGGATCCTATAGTAATTCTATTTAGCTTGGCATCTATACTTTGTTCAACATCACTTATCACTCAAAACTTGAATCTTGCTCGGCACCTGAAGTTCACTCGGTACTTATTAAATCTTTGGCTCAGCACATACTATAGCTCAGCATCTATATTATACTCGACATCATCTTGAGAATTGGTTAAGTGTGTTGACACTCAATTGTCAAAACCAATCTGAGACCAACACATCCACCTTACCATATAATGATTCAAGTTTGTCCCAAGCTGATTGAGATTCTGTACAACAAGCAATGTGAAAGAAGAGATCTCTATGAACACAACTCTTGATAATTCCTAAAACCTATTGGCCTTGTTTTTTCCATTCAATGAGTTCTTTACCATCAGTAGGTTTGGTAATTGTACCATCAACATAAAGACTATAACCTTTTTCCATTAATCTACTCCAAGCAATATCTTTCCATGTAGAATAATTGCATGAAGTTAAAGGTGGACATTTAGATTAACCCATGATGCAAAAAATATAAAGAGCTCACAAGAGAGACATAAAAAACACAGTTCACACCCTCCCTTTCACTCAATCAAAAGACCCCACAAAAAAAGATGCTTTTGGCACTTTATAGGTAGTGCGTGTATAGTGGGCCACTTGTGAAAATGAACAAAGTGGACTTTCTAATTGTGCTTTTACAACTTCCTTTTGAGGCCCAAATCTATCACTAAGAAATGTAGCTTAGATGTACAACAATTCTAAAATGTAATTAAACCATTACAATGCAGAGAAAGCCCTAGTTCTAAAAGTGAGATTTTTGTTCACACAACCCTAGAATCTAACTACAGATCTAGAAAGTAGACAAAAAAATAAAGCACTTTCAAAAAAAACAAAACTTGTTTTCATGTCCTGATGAGCCCATACGAAGCATTTTAAGTTGTAAAATATAGGATTAAGCAGGTATAGTCACCAAAAAATGCAATTTTTGAAAAATCCTTGCACCAAAACCAGAAAAGAGCACCACCACTAGAAATTTCAAGAAATTCTACCCAATTTCAAAAATAATTGCACTTGAATCGGAGTCCAGATGACTAAGTTATGGGCTCACAAAGTCAAGCTACTAAATAAAAAAGCAATTTAGAGAGGAGTTTGGTAGAAAAATTGAATTCTTAAATTTGAAGGTCAAATAGCCATCACAATAGCTATAAAATGACTAGGAATGACGGTCATATGGTCATCAAATTTAACCTAGTGAAATGATGACATCAGCAAAAAAGAGCCTCCCTGTGATGTGGTAGATGATTGGACTATACGGTCGTAGGGATGTGACACATGTTTGTACAAAAATGCTGACATGTCTAGTACAATTGGCGGCTGACATGGCAAAAGGTATAGATGATTTGATGTGGCTACTGACATTGGCTAATAGATTGCAGGTGATGTGGTAGACAATACACATGTTTGAGGCAGAGTGTAAGCCACATGTTAAACTAGGATTGGATGATGTGGCACCAGCTGGGTCCATCGTGTGATGTATATCTTCTGGAAATTGGTGCCATGTCTGCAAATTAAAAGGAATATTCTCTTGCATAGGGCCAAGATCTGATAGCCTGGTACCTACAAAAAAAATTCTCTGCTACCTACCCGAAGGGGAAAAAATTTTTGAATAATACAATAAAAAAATAATGCAAAGAATTAAATTACAAACCCAAAAAATTAATCTCTACAAATGAGCATACCAGAACTGCAAATTGGGGCCTCTGGGTATTGATTTGCATAAAAAAATTGCCTCACAGTCGACTCTGGCCTAGGATTAGCTAAGTTTATAGTCGATCTTCACCAAATCAGCATTTTGAACACAATGGCAAGGTCAGATCTAGCTCTGGATGCTTCCAATTTCTATAGTACTCCAAATTTGGGCTAAGTTGCTGAAGCAACAATGGTCTTGAATGGCTATATGATGAGAAAATCTCCAAGCTCTAATACCATGTAAGAATTTTCCTTAGGGAAAAATTCACCTAGGAACTAAGAACTCAAACACAAGCACAACTATAGACCTGAAAGTAGTATGATCAGAATAATAGGGTATTCATTCAATATGCATTAAGAGTACACTACAAGTTTCTATATATAAAGGCCTCTGAGATGCATCTAGAATGCCTCAGAATCAGCTATGTGATAAGTCATACAACTAGGCACATGTCCACCAAATATGGGTTATCCTCCATTAAGCACAAAAGTAAGTGCGATGATGAGAGGATAAGCCTACAAGGGTATAACACGCAAATTAGTGTAATGAGCTGAGATTAATATGTTTTTCTTTTATCAAACATGTAATGTATTAGTTTAAATATTTAATGTTGATATATTCAATATATTACTAGGATGGCATTACTGTTGAATTATGTCAATCAAATAGCTTACAAGTTATAATAAATGTTATTAATGTTAAATTTATAATCACCGAGTTTCATGTGAACATTCATAATTATCAACATATTATTATTTCAGAATACATTAACATCATTAACTTTAAATATATTAACCTTGCCATTATAAATCTTTTCAATTCTAAATAAACCTAAACCTAATTTAATTATTAAAACATTCTTACAATCCAAAGAAACCCTAATCTATTATTTATAAATGTTTCCAATTAATGTATTGGTACTTTATATATATCTATATATATATATATATAATTAAAAGTACTTTCCAAATAAATATAAACATATATACTATGCTAATAAGGAACATAAGAACTATGATTAAATGGAAGGGCACAACTTTACATTCATGACCGTCCAAATGATATGTATATATATATATATATATATATGTATTAGGGTTAGGTTTAAAAAAGAAAAAAGAGAGAGAGACAAGGGAGACATGAGAAATACAACATAAAAAATAGGAGGTAAAATTAAGGGAAGATAATAGCATTAAAATCTGCATGCAATTATATGATCACCTTGCTCAGCGCTTGGTAATTCCCAACTGTCATACTATGTGCTGAGAAGCAATAAAACTTCTATGCGTGGGTACTGATGCTACCTAACTAGCAACACTGCAAACAATCCATTATCATAGACATAGGTAAGTTCTTCTGAACTTTGCTATAGTACCATATCTCGATATTTGCTATAGCATTCATGTTACAAGCATCGCTAATGAATTTTAATATAGATAGTTGCAATTGAGTTACACATACAGTGCATTACGTGGATTGGTGTGATATGTATTACATAAAGCTTAATTAAATATAAGGCTATTTCATCCACCTATTTGAATTTGTAAAAATAATTTGTGATATACATTGAATATAACCAAATCAATTTATGTTATAAAGTATTTAAACATAGAACTAAATTATATAGAGCTATACACAATGACAAATATTTCAAATAATTAATAATGTATAAATAAACATTGCATTTTAGAAATACTAGAACATTATAAAATATATATCTATATATATATATATATATATATATATATATATATATATATATATATATATATATATATATATATATTCTTAAAGATTTTAAAACATCTGAATTGCATTTCGATTATAGTATAGAGAGTCAATCTCTCATCCTAGCTATGAAATCCTGAGATAGGGAGTTGGTGGAGGGAAAGGCAAAGTAATTTTGAGCATTTGTCAGAATCACTTGGAGCTTGTTTCATGCACCCTCTGCACCGTCATTCTACCATCTCGAGATGGTCATAACCAAGATGAGAGAAGATGATTTGGCACTATGAGGAAAAATCTTCCAAACAAACCAATAAATTAATTTTAATGCTCAACTCCTCAAATATCTTAATAGCAGTAAGGATCATAGGCTTGTTTAATTTGGATGACTTCCTAATTTATACCTAAATTTGATTATTAGGTTAAAGGATTAAAAAATGGTTCATTACAATTGGTATCAGAGCCTGATCCCGCCATCCTGAAACATAGCAAATGAAAAAAGGAGCAAAAATGAGTGAACAATTATCTAATGAAATTAGAAATGTTATGGAACAAACAAACCAAACCTTAGCAGAGCAACTTTCCTGCCACCCTGTGCTTGAATAATATATAAAAACATATTAACAAATGGATAACAAACACAAAAATACGTGTTTGTCCAATCATAATAATTTCCCATCCTTAGTCATGACATTTTAATCCAAAATTGGGCCTGAACTATGAGATTTCATTGATCAAATATAAGTTTATAACAATACTCAATCAAGATAATTGAGTGATGAAAAAAAGTTCTCTCTATATTTGACTTGTGATATTTGAAGATCATAATTTAGTGGCTATGAACAAGAAGTTTCACATATGATCATCATAGGATAATTAATACAGCTGCAAAACTATAATGGTTCGCACACCATTCTTATTAGAAAACAGATAAATAAGAATCCAAAACTATCTAATGGGATATGGAGGATTTCAGGCATTCAACATTTAATATAAATTGCATCTCATAAAGGAGAGGATAATATTGAGCTAAAATGCTAAGGAAAAGACCATTGTAGGATGGAGAATCTGCTGAGAGGTTCAGAGGTGTCAGGCTAGAAACTTTTATAAATGAAAGTTGACTACGGATAGGGCCTTTAGGGCTTGCATTCTCTCTTCTCTCACAGTTTTGCCTTTTTTATTTTATTTTTTGTAACAGCTTTTAAGGTCACAAACTAAAATGATCTATTTTTCCCCTAGAAAATGAATCGAGAAGATTAAAGAGATGCATTATACAAAATCTTGGAAGAAATGCGTGGAAATTTATTTGTAAGAACAAACCCTAACTTGACCAAGGAAAAATAAAAAAACTAGTAGGCTTTAAATACCATTTTAAAATATTTATATCTTACATGGGGATCACCTTATAAAAACTTACATTTTCCATATTAATCTATTTATTAGAAACGTTTCATTATATCATATATATTCCACAAAATTGAGAGAGCATTGTGAAGGCCTAAAAAAAAATGTTTGGGGAAATGTTCAATTTGCTGGTATTCCCTTTGTTTTCAAGAGCTCTGCTTCCACCCTTTGGCAACATGTGCTTTACTACATGGATACAAATTTCATAGTAGCTCATCAATCCATGGTATCCATCAAACTATCTTTCATGATATTAAGAGAATTAAAAAATAAAAGTAAAGTGATATCTTAAGGAATGAGGTGAGGATTGTGTCTGAAATCGGTGGAGTGGACATTCCTCAATCTTTGGAGATCAGCCTATAGACGTTTGCTCCCATATTGTGTAACATATTTTTTGTGATGGCCCTCACTAGATTGGTTTTCTTAGAAGCTTTGTGCCTATGCTAAACAGACATACTCACAGATCTGAACCTCCAAAAATAAAATGAAAACCTAAGTATCCCCTTAATAAGATATGCTTTTTAGTTTACTATTTAGATGTCATTGCAGAGGCAAGCCCTTGTAACTGGTATGTTTCACATTTTCAAACAAAAAAAGTACTTAAGTGGTCAGGTGCTTTAGTTTTTTTAAGCATTAGTTGGAATTTATAATTTTCTTGTTTGCTATGGAAATAAAAGGATCCTTTCTAAGATAATTTATTATTGCTTACCAATAACAAAACTCTTTGCAAGGAAACTTCTATATGAGTTGATGGGACCTTGGGAGCAGCAAATTATACACATGAACAGCAAAGCACATGGAAGGAATAACAAAAAGGAACCTATGTAACTTCTTGATTGAATCACCAAATGTAGTATGCCAATTACTTGTACAATTGTGGAATCTTTGAATGAGTTCAGGTAGAAAAATAATAATAATTTGGTTGGAACATACAATGAAATTAATTTCATAAGATTAACCGTAGACATTCATAACATGACATTGCTTGTTCAAGATTTGGTGTTCGATAACCTATGATAGAATGTTGTAGATTCCTTTTAGCTCATGGTATCTAAGAATTGAGGGATTCCTAACTACTTAGCGAATGAAACTTTTAATAAAATAATAGTTTCACTTTCTCAATTTCAAAGATAAACCTACAACAAATAGTGAAGCTTAGATTCACTTGCAAGAATTCACCGACATAGTTGCAAAAAGCATGACCTGATCTTTGTCCATAGATTTGGAGTAACCAAAACTTCAATGTGCAATAGTCAACTCTACTGGAACATTATCATATATGTGAAATGGAAATATTGGAAAATAGGGATAAATGGAATGAATTACAAAGTATATATTTTATTTCATTACAAAAGAGAAATATATATGATGAGAGTTGCAAGAATTAGTCAGGATTATAGGGGAAAAAAAATTATTCTTAAATTCATTTAGTGGGGTAGCAAAGCTACACTAGTGCAGCAAAAGGTTGAGAGTTCAAAGAGATATTTAGAATTTGCATTAAGAGTTGATGGGGAGCATATTAGTAATATCCTCTAAATCAGGTTTTACTAAAGGAATGAATTGGGTTGGAAGAAACTTAATGTGGAGAATTATGCTTCTTGTCACAATTGAAAAGAAGACAATTAGATCATTTGAAGAATCCCAAAGATATCATTGCATTTGTTTATGGGAAGGATATTGCTACAATTGTTTGTGGATCGCATAAAGAAATGATAAAGGATGTCAAGGAAAGATAAATTGTTAAAACAAAATAGGAGTGAACTTCACAAACAATATAATCAAGTTGCAGGGAGTTCGTGACTAAAATTTTTAAGAGTTACCACAGTATTTTAAATAAATTTAAAGAAAAACATTACTGTTGAGGCAAAATTAGCAAAATTTTAGAGAATTTAGCAATAGAATTTGACTAGATTTGAATATCTCCCTTCCATGTCCGTTCAGCTCTTTAAAACTGTTTGTTTAGGAATAAGGACTCATGCCAAAAAAATAAGTAAATAAATAAAATAAAATAAAATTCTCCATTAGATACATTAGTTCAAAGTCTCCAATCTATTGGTTAGTTACTGTCCGAGTCATCTTTCGTGTACTACACATTTTAATCTCCTAAATTTTGTACATTTAGACTGTATTAATTGGGGGCTACTAATGTATTTGAATGTATTTGAAATCAATAAGAAAACTGATTCTATTTGTTTGCCATCAAATATGCAATGCCAGATGTTTGTCGTCAAATATACTCTCCACATGATCAACCACAAGCAAAGTGCCTAAACATTTTCATCA